>JASGAU010351011.1:0-10147 GCA_030220045.1 Australoheros facetus | reverse complement strand
CCCCCCCCCAAAAAAAAAGAAAAAGAAAAGAAAAAAAAATTCCCCACTTAGAACTGGCACATCTATGCTGTTCTTGTGAACATGGTATTTGGCACAAAGTTTATTTGGACCCAAGTATGACGTGATTACATTTACAGGTTACTGTGGGCGCAGGGAGCACATTATGAAAAGATTTTACACAAATATCTAAAAGGATAAAGTAGCAATATTCAAAAGATTTTTACTGCAACATCAAAATGTTCTGAACAAATATTTGTTGGCCAGTAATCAGTGAGTGACAGAAGGAGAAATTCTGACCATACAGGACCAGTCAAAAATTTGGACACACCCACCCATTCAAATTTCATTCCTACTACAAAGGGCTGACAGTTAAAATCCTATGCTACAGTATCAATACGGACAACCAAAATTATTGCTTGTGCAATACATTTGTGATCTTGTTGCCTTTGAAATGGTTATTTTGAAGACAAAGACCAGGTTTGTGACCACCCGCAGTCAGTTGTGATTTTCAAAGCGACATTGGTGGCAAGATGGCAATAAAATAGCAATCAATCAATTTGCGATTGCATGGGGTCAAGTTGCAATTACATGCAATCTGTTTTTGATAATATGGTGATTAACTGAGAACCACCGGAAACAAGTCTGACTTAATGCCAGCAATGCAGACCAAGCTCTCAGTGCAGTTCTGCAGGGACTGAATGGTTCATAACAATGGGCCAGACACCCCATACTCCAAATCCTTCTCCAGTTCCTTAAAACACTTGTTGAATAGATGTCCATGCACACTCAAATATCTTTGATAGGATAAAGAGCTGATTCAGTGTTCCACAACCAGGACAAAAACCTCATTGTTCCTCTTGAATCCGAGGTTCGACTCACAGACAAACTCTCCTTTCCAGCACCCTGGCATAGACCTTACTGGGGAGGCCGAGGAGTGCCATCCCCCAAAAGTTGGAGCACACCCTCTGGAAATGGGTGTTGGACTCTGCAGGGCTACCCTTTGTCACTGATTCTGTTCATAATATTTATGGACAGAATTCCTAGGTGTAGCCAAGTAGTGGAAGGCTTTCGCCTTGGCGGCTTCAGAATCTCATCTTTCCTTTTAGTGGATGATGTGGTCCTGTTGGTTTCATCAGGTGGTGGCCTCCAGCTCACACTGGAGCAGTTAGCAGCCAAGTGTGAAGCGGCAGCCATCAGAATCAGCACCTCCAAGTCTGAAGCCATGGTCCTCAGTTGGAAAAGGGTGGAATGTCCAAAGATGAGTGTAAAAGCGAAGCTGTCGATTTACCAGTCAATCTATGTTGCTAACCTCACCAATGGTTACGAGCTTCGCGTAGTGACTGAAAGAAAGAGATCCCGGATACAAGAAGCGGAAATGAGCTTCCTTCAAAGGGTGGTGGACTCTCTCTTTGAAATAAGGGTGAAGAGTGCAGCTATTCAAGAACCACAGAGTAGACCCACTACTCCTTCACACCGGAAGGAGCCCGTTGAAGTAGTTTGACCATTTAACTAGGACCAAATTTTACTAGATCTTCTGGGTGCCTCCTGGGTGAGGTGTTCCTAGGAGGGCCCAGGAAAGACCCAAGACACGCTGGAGAGATTATATCTCTCGGCTGGCCTGGATAAGCTGGAGGAGGTGGTTGGGAAGAGGGTGGTCTGGGTTTCTCTGCTTAGGCTACTGCCCCTTCAACCCAGCCCTGGACAAGTGGAAGAAAATGGATGCATGGATGGTTAGACGGACGGATGGATGGTGATTAATTGTGATAAATCTGAGAAAACTGCAAATCTGTTGTTAATCTTTTGTCCTTTACACATACAGAAATTCACATCAAACAGAAATTCGCATTAACTACTTATATTCCAGAACCTCACAGATTTGAAAGAGAAATTAAGAAATTTCTCCACAAATAGTGACCACTAGTGGCTGAAGGACAGCAATCTAACTACAGAATGGCTCAGTTGCCTTGGATTCATATAGGAATATAAGAAGAATACAAGCAGTTGGCAACCAGTTGAGTCAAGCCCCCTATCACAAAGAGAGGCATTGAAGTCCAGGCCAATGGCACAGACTGATTGCAATGGCTGGCAATCTGTCTGCATTTATAAATTAGATGGAAATTATTCACAAACGTTTGCCAATCAGCCTGATAGCAGTCAGGACGAATCAGACTGTAATTCTTTGGAGACAGGTTGCCTCCTAACTACTTGCATTCGATCACCAAATGCGAAAAAATTCAATGCAATCACCTTACAACCACCAATTTTTCATTTTTCCTAGTTGCAGTTACTGTCCTATTTAACTGAGCCATATGATCCCAGAAGCAAAAAAAGAGTTGTACTCCCACTTTGAACACTGTTTACAGGTTTACTCTGAAATAAGGTCTATCCATCCATCCATCCATCCATCCATGGATGGATGGATAAACACAAATGAATTCAAGAAGCACAAAAACAAACTACCGTAACTACACACACACAGAAACTAAAGGTGTATGCTGAATATTCCTGAACATACTGTCAATTTAACTAGCATAGTGCTCTTGGGGTTGCTGGTGTTCTCCGATACCTATTCATATTTCATTTGTATGCCTCAAATAGAGTAAAACAAGTGCGGTAGATTTGCTCTTCCTTAGTTTAGGTAAATGAATCTTGCACCACAAAATTGTTGTCACAATGATGCACTGTGTGACTACTTTATTCATCATATTCACTTTTTAATCAGATCATGTATCTAAAGGAGTACTGACCTGGCTGTGTCTGGACTCGCCGTATTTGCCATTGAGGTTGGCCCGGTGACAGTTTTTGTACCACCAGGCTCCTTTGTATGACAAGGCACAGTTAGTGACAGCAATGTCATTGTCTCTGTCTTTTGTCGAGAAGGGCCGACCCTGGTGGTAGCTCAAAGAGTCACCTGGGATCACAGGAGGGAGGGAGAGAGAGAGAGGTGGAGAGCTTAAAATATTAATACTGCACAGAAACAGAGCTTCTGTGAATTATGGCATGAACAGGGGACATAAATGACCCAATAAAAGCAGGAGGTTGATGGGGAGATACTGTATAACAGGAAGAGAGAGGAAAAAAGTCCCTACTTCAGGCTTTTTGAGTTTATCTTGGCAGAGAAAATTACAATCATAAACATGAGGGGATGATGGGTAATTGTGGTGTACTGTCACACTGACAGACTAAATGGGCAGGAATGGAAATGTGGAGGAGTGCTGAGGCAGTCTTACCACATCAAGAAAGACAAAAACAAATGGCAGCGGAGGCACTGGGACAATTCTGACATAAAAGGAGGTCATATGGCAAAAACTGTCAGTGTCACCATTGGCTATTAATTCATCTACAGAGCCAAATATAATGTAAAATAATGAGGTATGCTAACAAATGTACATCCTGAAAATATTGCTTCTTCTAAATTACCTGCAGTGCCATTGTATTCTCCTATCCTCAGCTTGTAGAGGTTTCTTGCATCTCCAATGGAGAACTTGTCATAATTGGCGTAGACTGACTCCTGCCCATCCCTCATGTCAATCCTCAGTTCATAACGCCCCTGAGCAGCAATCCTCTGGATGTTGTCTAGACCTGCAGAGAAACGTGAATTGTTGATACAAACTCAGATATAACAGTTATATTTCCTGTCTGAATTCACCCTTTCCCCTGCAATTATCCCCCTATAGGCAGTCTTTCAATCAGCCAAAAAAACAAAAAAGGTTTTCAGTTTGAGTCGGACCTTCCAGTGACAGACAGTCTACATTCAAGCAATGCTGAGATGTGCAATGGTAAGAAAAAAAGTACAGATTTAAATGAAGACTCTGCTTCAGAGATAAGAGAAAACCCTTAAAATAATTCACAGACCAACTTACAGTTTGTTGTTTGCAAACCTGCACTCAGGCCTCAATGTTTTCCTGTTACAGTTTTTACCACCTACAGCTTTCTGTGTTACAGGTTTGAATCCTCATAGGCACCTATGTCAAACATCTTCGTCAGCTGGTCTTGTGGCTGTATATGATTGGCACTGTCAGGTGGTGGACACTGTCACCACCAGCCCTCCGGAAAATGCCAAGTGCACAAGATATGTGGCTTTGCTCTCTATCTCAAAGGTAGCAGATACAGGGGCTCGTTTGAGCCCCGACAGCCGATAAGGCCCCACACTATCCTGAACGATTGGAACTGCCCTCACTATCAGATTACAACAAGCACCCATTTGGAAAAAGAGCCTCTTTCCCTTCTTAACCTCCAACAGAAGCCAACATGCACTTTTTCTGAACCCTAGGAATGTTTTGAGCAAGAAATAAATAAATAAAAATCCCCAAGCCTTCGCTGATAAGAAGTGGGAAGTAGAAATCGGGGAGAGCAGGGAAACTAAATTTGCTGTAATATGTCAATGGAAAGTAGATAAAATCTATGTTACAACCCAAAGGCACTTAGGGTGACAGGGGAAAGCTATTGTTGTAATAAAACTGTGTTTAACACTCAGTCATCTCTAATTTCCATAGCATATCACTGCATTATCAGCAATTAATCTGCCGCACGGCTTTTTTTTTTTCTTCTTCCAACATTTTTATGGGATCAGACTGCACTATTCCAAACTGCGGCAATTAAAAATGCATTGTGACACACTATTGCGCTCTTCTCCTATTATACTACCAATATTATCATCTCATCAAATTTTATTACCACTACATTTCTCTCACAATGAAGTAGAAACAAGGAATGGGGGATTTTAAAAAAAAAAAGAGAAGCGAATGATCACAAATCGCACACAGCTACAATGGTTTTCTCTCCATTATGACATCATCAAACTGACATTGGATTCAGGATAAAACTGGTTAAGGTCAGCGGGGCTATGGAGAATAGATTGCCCTAGAGCTGCAATAAAAATGGCTGTTCTCAAACTGTAACGGATAATAATGAAAGTTCAATTTCCATATTCTTTACCGCTTGCCAGTTAAGTGCCCCTTCTCTTCAGTTTGAGTGGATTTAGTATCAATGTTTATGGTTCCTACAGTCCGGTATATTGGTATTCTGTGTGCAGAGGCAGTGATTAGCTAAATGTTCCCTGCAATGGCTCTCCAGAGCTCCAATAGTGACCTAATCTCTTGAAAGAGGAGTGAAGGTCACCTACTCTGGAACTGCAGTGACCATCTGTAGGACGATAACTTTTACTTTTTTATGAGGATGGTATATTCTGAGGACACTTCTTATGCAGTGAATAGTGAAAAGAGAGTGACTATAATGCCAGAATGACACGCAACAGAAACATAGCAATTAGGGTAATTCATGAGAATATTATGCTCCCCATAATATTTAGGAGTGTAGGGATATTCTGATCAGTGATTTGGGAGAAAGTAATGTCCATTTCTAATTGTTTATTTTGGCTAGTAACAGATGGCTGTGTATAACACATAATATACTGCAATATACTAATATTTACTGAGTAGGGGCTTGAAGACAGCAGCGATTAAAACGGGTATTTTATTTCAAAATCAGCTTTCCAAAGCAGTGTAATTCCTGTCATCGGATGATTTGCTCATTGAGGACAAATAAAATTCACCAGTGGCCTTATACAGAGTTTGATTGATTTTTACACGTGAATTTTAGGCAGTAAACACATTAAAAGAAAATTACACTACATATTGTGAGGGAACCCCAAGGATTTTGTTCTTAAATTAAGTATTAATCGTGGTTAGAAAAGGAGGCCGTACGTCACTACCAATTTCACTGGCCCCAAAACAATCATTTTCCCCTGACATGTTTTGGGGAGACTGAGCATTTATTTAGTCAATACTCCATCTGACTCTTTTCACAAAAGATATTTTCATAACACATTACAAAAACACCTGATATACATAATGATGGCTGCACTCTATTCAGCAGTTTCATTTTCATGGCCCTACTATGTAGATACTGACTCATACTGTCACAGTGTTACAAGGGCAGTTGAATAGCAGAGAGCCATTAGTAATGTTTTTGATGACATCTGTGCTAATGGTTCCCTGCTCACACCATAATTTTAACAGAAAAACAAAAGCACGAGTTAACTGAAAAAAAAAAAAGAATACAAAAAAACAAAACAATTCAAGGATACGGCATAAGGAGCTGTTAGAGTGCTACTATGCATGTGACCCCAGTGAAAGCATCAAAACAACTAGTGTTCCAACATCTGCAAGAAGCAATCACAACTAGAGAGCAAGTGATAGCACCATCGGGAAGAAGGAACACGAGAAGCTTGAGAAATACCAAGAGCTGAGAAACCAGTTTGAGATGATTTGAATTTTGTGACATTGTACATTATCAGCAGCCATCAGAAGATGGGTACACTGTGATTGTAAACAGATGAAGATGGTCAGCAACAATACTCAGGTAGGCCGTGGTGTTTAAATGATGCTGAACTGGTACTAAGAGGGCCAAAATGTGCCAAGAACATATCCCCCACACCATTACACCATCAGTCTGAACTGTTGACACAAGGCAGGATGGATCCTTGCTTTCATGCTTACACCATCAGGCAACATTCTTTCAGTCTTATATTGTCCAAATTTGGTGAGTCAGTATGAACTACAGGCTCATTTTCCTGTTCTTAATTGACAGGACTGACACCCGGTGTGGTCTTCTGCTGCTGTAGCACATCTGCTTCAAAGTTTGACGTGCTGTGCGTTCTGAGATGCTCTTCTGCATACCTTGGTTGTCCCGAGTGTTACAGCAGTTTTTAAAATACAGTACTCAGACCAGCCGGCCAGGTACCAAAAACCATTCCATGTTCAAATGCACTTAAATCACCTTTATTCTCCATTCTGATGCTCATTTTGAACTTCAGCAGGTTGTTTTTAACCATGTCTACATGCATAAATGCATTGAGTTGCTGCCATGTGAATGGCTGATTATTTGAGTGCAATAGCACGTGCAATAACACGTGTACCTAATAAAGTGTTTTTGAGTGTAAATACTGATTCAAAAATATAAAACTACAATAACTCTGCAATAGACTGGTCTCAACATTTTGTGTTGTACACTGAGTCTTCTGTGTGCTTTGCTGTCATCACATCTATATTCTGGCTTTATGGGGCAGTTTTCCACACCCTGAGGTTACATTAAGCTGCTTTTGTGTACTGAGGACAAAGTTACAGTGCAGCCAGAAGAAATAGGATAGAATGGGGGAAAGTGTATCCTGGGAGGAACCTAAAAAGTAAAGGAAGACCCTGGAGATGAAGGTACCCTTCTACAAGACATGCTCAGAAGTGGTGAGAGGGCAAATTATAGCTGATTCAGCGGCAGTGGAAACAGGTCAGATGAAATGTACTCACTGAGCCAGATATGCTCAGGCATTCTTTTGTATTGTACTGACATAGCCATTAAAAAAAATCTTTCAGGTCTGTGCCAGGAAGCTTATATGCAATGCCTTCAGGTGCCTCAGTCAGACAGAGCTAAAACACTCCTGTCACTTTATAGTTCATCGTCTACACTTAATACTTAACAGTGTGCAAAGGAGAAGGATTTGTCTCTTTATACTGTGTGTGTGTGTGTGTGTGTGTGTGTGTGTGTGTGTGTGGTATCATCCTAAAAATCTTTTCAATATTTTTATCAAAAGCTCCTTGCTTCCGGGAGTAATTTCCTCTCTTCTTTGTTGAAATACAAAAACAGATAAATTATTAATTCATAGCACCAGACAGCAATCCAACTTTTCCTGTTGAGATAAAGAGCTACCTTTGAACATGCTCTCTTGTGTGTATAACAGTAACAGGAACAGCTGACAATATTATTTCATTCAACTCAGCAACAACTCAAAATAAATCTTTAAAAAATAACCAGTGGGAACAACAACAAAAAAACTAATCTGACATGCTCAGTAAGAACTGCACTCTTTTACTGGATTATATTATATTGTCAGCTCATGATGAATTAGATTAAAAAAAAACTCCCTTTATTCTTTCAACTGTTACAGTGTGCTTAGTCACTAATGGACGCCATGGCTATCTTACAATATTATTCCAAAATGAGTCAACTGCAAAGTAGCAGGCTTCCTTCTGGTGATAATGCAATGCCACAAAATTTCCCCACCATGTTATTTCTTTCTTTAATCAAAAAGTTCAAAAGAACATTCCACTCAAGGTCCTGATTCACTTGATGAAATATTCATGTAATATTTTCCTTTAATCATCTGCACCAAAACAATAACACAAAAACTGGCCCATGAAGAAACATGAGTCATTGGCACATTTTTTTAATGAATATAATTATTGTTTCATAATGAGATTTGGAGGGTCGGGTGAAAAGTATTCAGCCGTCCATCAAAGCAGTGAGAATGTTCTGCTGTTTTGTCTTTGGATCAGAGTGACGCTAAAAAAAACAATTACCAAGTCATTTCAGAGAGAAATGAGTTTTCAGAGATTCCAGTAATGAATCGGATAGAGTTTGTGAAGTCAAGTGCTAAAAGATGAGATGAGCAGCCTGACTCTCTGTCTTTGCACAAAGTGAAAAATCTTATGAGAGAGGCTTTACAGCCTGCACAAAATATTGAAGACATCTTTCCTCTCCATAAAACAGATATATCAATTGAAACCAAGTGAAAGCTATGAACCTCTATTGATTGTACCTATTAAATCCACTTCAGTCATGGGGACAGGGTGTAGACAGAGAGAGTGTTACAGCCTTCAGAAAACCACAGCAGAAATTGAACAAAATGGGTGGCAGGTTGCAGCTCAATATTGCCTATAAAATGCAGCTGAAATATATTGGGCAGGGTGACAGGCTGAGATATGGCGGTGGCAGACCTGACCTTACCTGTGAAATGTGTGATTCACCTACAAGACAATCAGTATCCATTTTTTTTTTCAAGAAAAATAAATAAATGCACAACATCTCACCTCTGCCACCTTACCAACACTGAATGAGACAATACATGTTTCTATATAACCCTGCAGATGTTCAGACACTCAACATGTTGCTACTTTGTCCTGCATTTCACATGATTAGTGAATGTTTTTAAACCACAGTCTGTCTTGCTTTTCTCTTTATACTCATTATCGCAGAGACTTACCAAGCCAGAACTCATCCTCCAGGTTCCCAAAACCAAGGCGATAATCGCTCCACTTCCTGGCAAAGTCTGTCAGGCCATTCTGACGACGCTGGAATACCTGCGCAGTGATATGATGAAATATGAGTTTATATTCAATTTTATTTATACAGCACCGAATCGCAACAAACAGTCATCTCGCATTATATTGCAGCCATTTCAACAACACAGTTAACAGAAATTTGTCTTGGTGTGCTCACATACAGTATACCACAAGACACATCCAACAACACCCAACACGTGATACAATGATACAAAATACAAGTGAATGTAACAGATCAACCCATTAAAGTTGTGCAGTGGATCAGAGTACATACTATACTAAAATCAGCTGGCAAATACCTCATCTTTCCAATCTTACAAAAGTACTATAAAAAGGAAGCATTTTTACACCGACTTACAATCCAGCCTCCTTCATCCGTGGTCATGTCACAGTACACCTGCACACCCTGGCTGGGGTCTCTGTTGATGTAAATGGTATAGACACCGCTCAGAGTCTCTCCATTTAGCAGGTGTTGGGCGCAGTTCTGAGGTGTTGCAAACAGGCGACTCCCTGGAAAAAAAAAGAAAGGCAGAACACCAGTGATGACAAGTTAATATTTGCTTCCTGTTCTACATTTTGACAGTATTAATGTATCAAATATTTTTGCCAATGTGTAAACATAGCTTAAAAAAATAAGACCACCCCTGACTACTGCGGTTTCCTCTAATGTCTTCTGGCCCTCTTTGGGGTTGAATTTGTTGAAAAATTCCAAAGGATGTGATGTGCAATGTAAATTATTTTGGAACTGCAAGTTAACAGCTGTTCTCAGGAATTACCATAAACTGTTGGGTACTGAAGTAACATTGGAATTTCTGGCACTTTTACAAGCCTGGCAGTTACAGTGCCTTGCGAAAGTATTCGGCCCCCTTGAACTTTTCAACCTTTTGCCACATTTCAGGCTTCAAACATAAAGATATAAAATTTTAATTTTTTGTGAAAAATCAACAACAAGTGGGACACAATCGTGAAGTGGAATGAAATTTATTGGATGTGTCAAACTTTTTTAACAAATAAAAAACTGAAAAGTGGGG
>JASGAU010351007.1:7118-18093 GCA_030220045.1 Australoheros facetus | reverse complement strand
GCATCTAGGAGGTCTACCCCTCCCATGTATGTGTTGTACTCCTTCACAATGTGTGGCCTGTTGACTTCCACAAATGCTTTGTCTGATTTGCTCCAGCGTTTAGCTTTGTCCTGAGGTTCTGTGGCACAGTAAGAAGAGATCAGGGTAACACATCTGTTGTCATACCACTTGACAATAGTAATGCTTTCCTTTTTTTCCACTCTGACATCAACAGCCCCTCTGCCTCTCTTGGCAATACTTTTCTCATCCTCAAGCTGACAGCCAGCCAGGCGATTGCTTCTGATTGTTCCTACGAAGTAGATCTGCCACTGTAGAAGCTCAAGAACCAGTGCTGCTGAAGTAAAAAAGTTGTCTGCAAACACTTTGTAGTTTTGGTTTGATGGCAGAGTTTCACATAGCTTGACCACAACATCACCTCCCACGCCAAGTAAGGTTTTCTTCCCAGTTCCACCTTCATAGACCAGAAAATCACAGAGAATTCCAGATGAAGAGCAGCGAGCCCAAATTTTTAATCCCCAAGGGTGGGGCTTGCCTTTCACATACTGTCTTATTGGACTGTGAGTACCCCTAAAGGACACCATTTGCTCATCAATAGAGTTGTGCTCTTCTGGGGTGACTTCCAGGCATTGTTTGCGAAACATCTTGAGCCAGGGGCGAATCTTCCAGCACTTATCTTCTGCTTGCCTGTTTGACATATCAGTGTTGTCAGTGAAATGTAGGGATGTAAGCAGTGTCTGAAAGCGATTGCGTGACATGTTGTCTGCCACCATGGGACATCTTGTGTCATTTTCCCAATAGGAACGATTCCCTGGAAGCTGACAAAGACCCATGCGTAGGTAAAGACCAATCAGTATTTCCAGTTCCTTGACAGTGGTGTTTACATTACTGTGATTTTCAGATTTTTGTACACTGTACAGATTTGTTTGTTCCTTCAGTAACTCAAGCATATCTGATGTGATGAACTTCCTGAAATATTCCAGAGGGGTGTGAGGATTATCTGGAGGTGTGACACTCTGACCTTTGAAGGTACATTCAGGGGCTTCAAATTGTTTCCTTCTCCAAGAAAACTGTGTTCTTCCTTTAACACCAGTATTTTGCTGGGCAGGATTCATCTTGGGTTGTGGCTCCTCATTCAATTCACTATCGTCTAAATCACAGGACTCACTAGACTCACTAGACTCACTAGACTCATCATTTTCAATGTCTTTGCTGCTGGGAGTATAGTCAGGGTCTTCATCTGAGCTATCTTCACATCCCTCAAACTCACTGTCATCTGCTTGAATGATTGCTAGTGCATCCTGGACACTGTACCGCTTTTTGGTATTCATGCTACAGAAACAAATAAAATGGTAATGAGTTATAGTCAAAATATTTTGCAGAAGAAACTTGTTTATTAATTTATTTTATTTACTGGGGAGCAGCAACTGTTTCTTAATTTAAATCAGCCAAATAACCTCAGCAGAATATTACTTTATTTCTTTTTGTGACAAATATGCCACATGAGGTTTTTAATGAAGATTTTTTGTGTAAAGTCCCGATGTGACATATATGTCACAGCTATATTTTCGTCATTTGTTTTATATCAAATTATTGAAAGTATTTGATCAGGACAGAATGAATACTATCAAGGACTTGTAATTGAAGGAAAACAATTGATAAATGGCCTAAATCTTACCTTTTGAAACAAAAAACAGGCTTTTTAAAATTGGCTTGCTCTGTGACATGAGCCAGTCAGGCACACGGACATCTTGGAAATGTTGTCAAGGTAACTTAAACTCACATGACATGTCACATGACCACATCAGGTTGTTCACTATGTGTCACTTGGGGACTCCATGGGTTAAAAGATGAGAAACAGTTGAAAAGGAAAATTTCCAGAACATTTAAAGGGGTGGTGACACCTGTGTCACGGTGGGTTCTTATGAGTAGATTCAACTTATCCGGGTTTACAGTGTGCAAAGGATTCCGTAAATATCATTATCTCATTTTTGACGGAGGTGGTGTTTAGCGGCTTTTACATCTGAACTCTTCAAATGTTCTTCTCTCATTCTCCTGGCCAAATGGCAGCTAAACATCTGGAAGGACTGTCTTTTTTACATTTTTTCTGACATATTCATTGGGTTTTTGTGTGAATAATTAATACTTATGCATTTATTTTTGCATGTTTGATTGCTCTTTATTTGACCAATCAAACCTTTGCCCTAAAATAAGGTTTAAAAAAGCCAAGTCAGATTTCTTTCCACACTGATTGTGAGTGTGCTGGAATGACTTTGAGATCCTAAAACTGAACTAAATGTACATTAGAGTGAGTTTTTCAAATACAGATTTTCTGAACGTGTTCTCACTCCGTTTAATGTCGATAGATAGTCATTAGATGGTGTTAAAATGTACAATAAATGTCTGTCTAAAAACTTTGAACCTGAACATGTTTTACACTGCAAATCATCAACATCAGTATTACTGTGGCTTGGATGATGGCTAAAACAAAAATGTGGGAGTGGGGGAAGTTCAGTGAGGATATGAAAAAAAAAAGACTTTCTGCCTTGAAGCAATTCTTTCAAACTGTCAAGTGACTCAGGAGGGGAAAGTGGTGCTCTACTCACACAGTGCGCGTGGGGCACTACTGATTTCAACCGAAGATCTAGTTGGGCAGTGGAAGAAACACTTCGAAGACCTCTTTAATTCCACTGACACGCCTTCTGTAGAGGAAGCAGAGTGTGGGGACGAGGGGAATCTCTCAAGAGGAAAAAGTCAGACTCGTTTCCAGTGGGTGTTGGACTCCGCCAGGGCCACCCTTTGTCATGGATTCTGTTCAGAATTTTTATGGACAGAATTTCTAGTCGTAACTAAGTGGCGGGAGGCTTCCACTTTGGTGACCTCAGAATTTCATCTCTGCTTTGTGTGGATGATGTAGTCGTCTTGGGTTCAGCAGGTGGTGGCCTCCAGCTCACAGTGGAATGGTTCAGAGCTGAATGTGAAGCGGTGTCTATGAGGATTTGCACCTCTAAGTCTGAGGCTATGATCCTCAGATGGAAAAAGGCATCCATTCCGGGTCAGGGTTGAGTTGCTGGCTCAAGAGAAGGAGTTTAAGTATCTTGGAATCTTTGTCATGAGTGGGATCTTACAGACAGATTTGGCACCAGTAGTGATGTGGACACTGCACCAGTCCACCGTGGTGAAGAGAGGGATGAACATAAAAGCGAAACTGTCAGTTCACCTGCCTGACAAGCAATGGAAATTAGCTTCCTTCAAAGGGTGACTGACCTCTCCTTTAGAGATAGGGTGAACAGTGCAGTCATTTGAGAGGGGCTCAAAATGGAACTGCTGCTCCTACATATTGAAAGTGGCTCGGACATCTGCTTCCTGGGTGCAATGAGGTGTTCTAAGAATGTCCTATTAGCAGGAGGCCCCAGGGCAGACCTAGAACAGATGAAAGATTATATCTGTTGGCTGGCTTGGAAATACTTCAGTATATTTATTTGACAGTCATTGGTGAAGAGAGAGACAGGGAAGACAGGCAGGATGGGATGCGAACCTCTGCCATCGGTACCGCCATGTGGCATGTGTGGTCACCTGCTCTTCCATTGAGCCACCCAGGCGCTCATGAGTGCCTCTTTTTTTAAATCTACAAATGTACTTATACAAACATTTGTTAAAATAGCAAATTTTCTGTGACTCAGCTTATTTAACGGTTACTGATTTAATTAATTATTCTATCTTTTTGATATGACCAACATCAAATCGTTACACTTTGGGGGATCGTTAACAATTATCTGCATACTGTACATATCTGGTATGTGATTATTTAAAAACCTGAAATAGAAAAAACGTCTGAAAGATGAAATATGAAGTGGTGTTTACATTTTTTGTAACAAGGTAAATGTATCAGTGGAGCTAACTGGAACTATATTTACACAACTTAAAATACTCAACAAATTTAAGAGTACTCAAAAACACTGAGTTAGAACTTCAGCAATACATTTTTAATTATATTTAATTTACGGGAATGAGTGGCTCCAACTTTTTCAGCAGATTAAGAGGAACTTATTTCTTTTATGAAGATATACTGTTAGGTTTTACAGTGTTTGTGTTCCCCTGGATAAGCTGGACATGGTGGCTGGTAGGGAGGTCTGGGTTTCTCTGCTTAGGCTGCTGCCTCTGTGACCTGGCCCCAGATAAGTGGGATGGATGAATGGATGTTTGGCTTAGCCAAGATTTTACACCAGACCTCCTGACACAACCCTTCCCATTTACCCCTTCCTGGCCTGGGACCAACACTAGGTGTAATCTAGGCTGGTCATTAATTTATTCAGAATGGTTTATGGATGACTCATAAACCAGCATATGCAATTATGACAATGATCTGTAGCGCAAAGCATGCAGGGAATGTTTTGGTGTTGTAACAGGCAGGAAAACTCCTTGCAAGAACAAATATGTTTACTGGATTTTTTTTTTTTACTGGATTCTGAGCTTCTTCTCAAAGTTGTTGAGATCAATGAATAGAGCAAAATAACCAAAATTACAAGTAGCCAGAGGAAAGGACATACCCATCATGCACACTGACTTTTGCTGCACAAGTACTCAGTGAAGACTTGGGAATTAAAAAGATTTAATTCCTTTGCTTTTTTAAGACATAAATTGACTGAAAACCTTAAAGCAAAACCATGAGCAAAGTCAGCTCAAGGATAAAGCCTGTTATTCTAATTGCTTTTAAGGTTTATTAAAAAAAATAAGTGAATGTATACATATTTTGGCCCTGTGTGGATTAAAGAAACATTTTCCAGTCTACTGAGTACATTGGGGCAACAGTTATGTGTCTCAAACTCTGTAAAATTAAAATACTCTGTGTGTGTGTGTGTGTGTGCGTGCGTGTGTGTGCCTATTTATCACATTGTGCTGAAACACATATCAGCTTTTTCAGTCAAGAGGTGGGTATATTAAAGTAAATTACTTTTTCATTAGGTAAGACATCCACATTTTCAGCAGTTTACTTTCCCAAAAGCACTCTGATACTATAATTGTCAACTCATTGCTCTCTTTAAGAACTTTATAGGTGAGAATTGATTACTGAAAGTAACGTAGCACTTTGGCATATTTAGTGACTGCAAATCTGTTGCAAAGCTTGTCATCTTTGGGATGACAGAGCTGGAAGGCCTGTTTGGTCAGGTAGAGTTCCTTGGTGTTCAGCTCCGCCCAGATACCCACTGGCTTTGATTTGCACCAGTCTAACAAGCACACCATCAGTCAGGTGTGGCACTGCTCTTTGTTCAACTCAGAAGACAAGAGCAGGGAGTTCACATGGTGAAGGAACACTCTAGGAAAGTGCCTGTGCTGTGATTTTCCTCCACACTTGACATTTTCTAACTCTACAATCATTCCTGAGAGAAGCTATAAGGAATTGTCTGTGGAATCGTGCTGCAGCAGCTTGTTAGCCCAACACAGGTGTGTTCCATTTGTTATTTGGTCTCCATGGTTTTCCACTGCTTTATTATATGGATTCTGGATAGCTACATTGTCAGCAGTATAAGTGTTAAAGTTGTGCACTTTTTTACTCTCAGTCTAGGCGTGGACTCTACGCACAACCTGTTGTCTACAGACTCAAAGTCAGACCTGAATCACTTAAAAACTAAGCATTTCAGGCACTGATCATATTGTCTATAATTCTAGTTATAGAATTATAGACAATATGATAGGAGATCCTAGGACAATATGGTTAGGATTGTAGCAGAGAGAGGAAGTGTAGGTGCAAGTGTCCCAAACCTGGACAGGAAATATCCCAATTTCTTTTAAGTACATGCTTATGTGTTAAGGTTGCGTGCCTTAAGCAACTAACAGCTACCAGAATCTTGTTAGACTTCTCAGAATTTCAGGCTGGAATTTTATCAGTGATACTTCCTCTTAGGGCACCTGTAATGAAAAGCTCTTCCTTGGATCAGTGGACACAAACCATGTCAGGAAAATGCTCCTCATAGCACAACAGAGCTACCAGATCCTCTCAGTCTATGGGTCAAGGGTTTAGGATTTGCCTTTAATTTGTCACCCGTACGTTCATAATCAGTAACTGGTCTTCACAGTCTTTGAATTTTCCAAGCCAGTGTGAGATTAACAAGCCTCTAAACAAGTAGATCTAACATGTTTTCACATTTGGTGAGAGAATTATTACAGAGTACCTTAATTTTTTCATGCTCAAGAAAATATGGGACATGATGCCAGATGTGTTCAGATAATATTGGTTTGTGTCAGTAGTCTAAAAAACAGTGAGAATGCAGATTTGTTTCCTTTGTAAGTGTGAAAGGATCAGTTGTAACTCATGGCTCATGGAGAGTCTCAGCCAGGCTTCTTCTGTTCTTGACTTTAGCAGTTACGTATCTGTGGACATATTTCTTCCTTTACAGGAATATCCTGCTTTTCATGACAGCTTTTTAAAAAAATCTGATTGGCAGATTCATGTTTCTTAAATGTAACTGGAATTACTTTTACTTTGACTTTGATTGATTTGTATATTATCTTGGACACTGAAGCTTTTTGTTGACCTCCACAGTGCCGTTTACATTGCCATGAGAAACGACTTGGGCTGACAGTCCTTTATCTCCATGCATCGCTACTCTCATAACATTGTACCGATGGACCCTCAGGTTTGTCCACCCCCTCTCAGCAGCAGCCAGTCAATGATTAGTAGCCTTGACAAATCCCCAGCAAGCACATTCAAACCTGGCCACTCACGAAGCAGCAGCACTGGTTCTGGCAAGCACTCAAAACAGGTAAAAAGAAATAAAGACACTCATTATATTATTTAAAAATAATAATACTGAAGATGACACTGGATCAATCCCCCATCTACAGATACAATCTTGCATCTGTTAAGAGAAAAAGAGTGAGGGAGGGAGGGGAACACTTCAGTTTTCACCTGTTTGCATTTTGAAAATTGTAAATTATGTTAGTGCAAATATTGAGTTGTAGCTAGTAAATATGAGGGCTTTTTTCCCCCCTCTTGGCACAGATGGGCTTCTATAACTTCCTCTTATTCTGGCCGCAGATGCTCTTCCGTAACACTGAACTCCTCCAAATATTGACAGACGCCTGAAACTAAAAGTTTGTTTTCATGAATGTAACGTTAAAGTGCTGTCTGTCTGTGCCAGTCTCGTCACTGGGAGGTAGTGGATGACTTGCAGCATGTGGACATGAGTTCAGTTCCTGGCTCATCTCTGGATCCCAGTATCCCTGGGATTTGTGAGGGCTACTTGATGAAAAGGAGAAAGTACCCACTTAAAGGCTGGCACAAGGTGAGAGAATCTCAACTATTCAGCTCATCCAGTTTCTCAGTGTTTGCAGTAAATCACGCAGGGCTGCACTGTGAAGGTTTAATTTGCCAGTCTTTTTCTTCTTTTGATTCGTGAACATTCTGAACTTGCCCATTGTAACCCATAATGCTTAATTTTTGGTTTCTTTTGCTGCACTTTTTAGAGATACTTTATGTTGGAGAAAGGCATTCTCAGGTACTCAAAGACCCAACAAGAAGTAAGTCACAACACAAAAAGAGAAAAGAGAGGCTTATATGAGAATAAAGTGTAAAAGGTCATCTGCCTTTGTCTTTAGATTCAAAAAGGGAAGCTGCATGGCTCTCTGGATGTCAGCCTGGCTGTCATGTCTGTGAATAAGAAGACCAAACGCATAGACCTGGATGCTGGAGACAACCTTTATCACCTCAAGGTAACTGGTTGATTGCAAGATGGCTGAAAGGTTTACCATGACTCAAATCTAAAGGATATATAAAAATAATTTCTTTCTCTCTGCTTTA
This sequence comes from Australoheros facetus, assembly GCA_030220045.1. Classification (NCBI taxonomy): domain Eukaryota; kingdom Metazoa; phylum Chordata; class Actinopteri; order Cichliformes; family Cichlidae; genus Australoheros; species Australoheros facetus. Next base: position 10,295 of record JASGAU010351007.1, on the reverse strand, counting down.
GGCAAAGAGCCATGACATCTTCTACATCTGGTTGACCAAGCTGTGTGCCCATCGTGTGTTTAGGAAAAATGAGGCCATGAGTGTCCATCGTGGTGTGCTTCATGCGCTCTCCTTGGGCCCGAGCACTCTCCCAGCTATGTCCACTTTCTCCCAGCAAAGCAGAGCAACAGTCAGTAAAGCTTTCTTCTCCAGTAAACTGTCACCAGCTGACAGGAAATTTACTTCCTGTTATCAGAAATCCAATGTTTGTAATTTCAGTTTATTTTGCCAAAATAAATACAAAACTATAAATTAATTTGACTGAAGGCTTAAAAAATGGATTTTGGAATATTGCAGTTATTACTGCACTGATCACAGTGAAAATCTGTTATTGTGGCAGTCCTACAGACTGAATTGTAAAGCTATTTGTATTATACTTTCTGGCCAAACTTTCAATTTTTTTTTTCCCCTTCAGTTTGTACAATTTTCCATACTAAATTTCCACTCAATAACCAGATAAAGGGCAGGTGGCCACAGATACTGGGATTGTTGTGAATGTTCCTTTTAGTGACTTTAACCTTGATGTATGATCCTGCAGCTTCCTCCGTATACCAGCTCTGCATCAATGTACCATCCAGAGATGGGAAGCCCTGCCCCAGCCGTCGCCTCTCACCCAGGGGTGTCCAACAAGGTGTCAGCTTGGCTGCAGCAGACCCACGACATAGATGCAACCTCCAATGGTGAGAACAGTAGGATAGCTCCAGAAAGAGAGGCCCGATTTGTGACTATACGTCATCCATATTTAGCAAAGAATACAGATTTGATCAGTATGTGTGCCTGATCTTTGATCTTTTCATCTCTGAACTCTGACCTTTGACCCACTGCCTGTCAGAACTGGCTCGTTGTCAGGCAGAGCTGACAGAACTGGCTCAACTCATCCAGAGACTGCACTGGCTTGAAGGAGGCTATCCTGTCACTAACACAGACCTGGAAATGCGAATCAGCATGCAGGCAAGTACTCTGGTTCCAGATGTGAATGTGTGTCACTCTTCAGAGAGTATTTAACAGGCCAAAAAACCAAAAAGAGACTAATTACACAAAGTTTCATGTTTAATTCAAGAAAAATCATTTTAAAGCTGTTAGAAACATTGATTGAATTTGATGTAAAAATAATTTTTAAACCCTCTTAAAAAATTAAGGTATGTATTAAACGCATGTAGTTTACAGAAGTGTTNTTACAGCACTTACCCCTAGTAAGTGCTGTAACACTTCTACAAAACCACCAGTTTTTCTTTAGGAAAAAAAAGCAAAAAGGAATCTAAATACCACAGGCCTGATTATTTGATCATGAACAAAATGACACTCCCTTATTCTGAAACATTTCCATGTCATTCATTACCAGAACCATCTTGAAACATTACAGCTTTCACCAGATTAACATTAACAGCTCCGCAATAGGACCTAGTTGATGGAACTGATCTGACATTGTGGACATTTGTTTTGCGATTTCACACTCAATTTTAGAATTGGTACACTTTTACCAGCAAGAGAAAATTGTTTGGAGAAGGAAGCTGTAATCCGGTGCTTCTCTGTTTTAGAATCTCTCCCTGGAGAAACCCAAGAAAAAGAATGGGAGAATGCCAGGTCACTCAAGGACTCTGTCTCGTGCTGAAGCCATGGGGGGAATGGTAAGAATTTGTTAAATTCTTGTTAGTGTTTTCAGTCAGCTCGCCACTGGTTTAACCTCATGCACTAGTGTTTCTTTTCTTTTTTCTCGCCATTGTCTGCAGTTTACTTCCAGCCACCTGAGGACCAATTCCAGTTCTGTTCAGTCCATCCCCGATTATGTCTACTCTCAGCTGTCCAACCCTCAGGTCACCTCGCCCGAAGCCAAGAAGCTCCACCAGGACATCTGCACTGTTTCTCAGAGGGGTATGAGCTTCTCACCACTCTGAAATTCTCCATTAGCAATAGCATAGGCCCATCCCCTCCACCCCCCATTCTGACATACCAGCATGAAAATCATTCTGTGGCTTCATTTGCAGTTCACACTTCCCTCAAGTCCATTCATGAGGTTTTGACCTTGGAGCAAGAGAGGCTGAGGCAGGCCTGGACTGGCCCAGACATGAGGCAGAACACTTCACAGCAGTTTGCTACCATTTGTAGAGCATTGTCTGAGGTAACATACATACACACACAAACCTCTGGGCTACATGGAAACAGTAGTTATTAGCCTTCTCTTCCCATTGGACATGCGTCTAATTCCTGATGATATAAACCAGAAATAAAAACACAGACTGGGCCCTTCACCATGCCCTGGTTATTGTCCTTCCAGTACACTAAAATTGGTATCGTCCTGCAAACAACAAGGGCGACCCAGCCCTGAGTGGCTGTGCGATACCGTTGAGCAGGTTTGGGCTGTTTCTAGATTAGACAGACACAAGTTATGACAGGTGTGACCTAAAGGAACACACCTCAAGGTTTTATCTCCTTTTCACACACAAAGATGCATTTAAGGATTGTGTCACATGCTGAAACCGAGCAGTCAGGTCAGGCCAGGGGCCTGTTGGCTCCTGTAGTCAGACTGACTGCTCAGCAACACTACTTGTTTGCTGCTCCATGAGCTTTCTTCTTAGCTGCCTTCTTGTTTGGTGTCCATGTGGCATGTGATTGCATGTTTGAATATCAGTGGCTGTGACTTTGGGCTTTTTGTTATTGGTTGCCTGGCAGCAGGCTATCAACCTGTGTTCACTGTGCACCATGATGCTACAGTACCCTGCTTCCTGCAAAGAAGTTAATTAGGAAAAAAACAAACTTATTAACATACTATCCTACTGTTCCCATTAGACATGCTTACACAACAGCAATGCGCAACAAGCTGTTGAAGGGAACTTTCTGCCCTTTCATAACAGTCACTGATCATGGGTTCCAGTGTCTAAACAAGCTGCGCTTGGCAACAGGAGTAATATTTTACTCACTCCCTGCTGTGTTTGTGCTTTGGCGTGTGCATGATGTTCTTTGCATTTATTTTTGATCCTCTGTTTCTTTTGCACTTGTCCTGCATGGCTGGTCTGTGTGTAGCTTGATATACAGTCCCATCTGACCAAAGTCCATTCGCTTTCCCTGTCCTCTGACTCTTCTGAAGAATCCTTCTGCACTGTCCGTCCAGACCAGGTGTGTAGAGTGTGTGTGTGTGTA
>JASGAU010351003.1:0-11609 GCA_030220045.1 Australoheros facetus | reverse complement strand
AGAACCCAATTGAATGTATTTTTTAGCAAGGGGACCAATGGTTTTCTCAGCAGTTTATAAAATTCAGAAGTATACCCATCTGTGCCCGGAGCTTTGTTAGATTTCAATTTTGAGATTTCTGAGTTTATTTCTTCTTCTGTAATTTCCTTTGTCAATATCTGATTTTGATCTTCTGTTACCCTTGGTAAATTCAAAGATTCCAGTAAGGCGTGCATTTGATTCTTATTATTAAATTCTACTTGAGAATATAATTTTTTTGTAATATTTTTCAAACAATTTTGGATTTCTTCTGTCTTAAATTTTACCAAGTTAGAGGTATCCCTGATTTTGTAAATATTATTATTTGCTATTTGCTTTTTCATTCTATAAGCCAGCAGTTTAGCTGACTTACTTTCCCCTTCATAAAACTTTTGTTTTGTGTACAAAAGGTTTTTTTTTTATCTCATCTTCTAAAATGCTGTTTATCTCTGTTTGTATTCTTTTGATTTCTTGGGATTTTTTCTCATCCATTGTGTTGCTTTTCTAATTCCTTTAGATCTAGTTGTAATTTTCTAAGTTTACCCTGTTTTTGTTTTTTTAAGTATGCAGATTTAGCTATTAGTTTCCCACGGATTACTGCTTTGCACGCATCCCACAATGTAGATGGGGATACCTCACCATTATTATTTTCCCTTACATACATATTAATTTCTTTAGTAAGTTCCTCCTTCGTATTACCCTTTAATAAGTTTGTATTAAGCCTCCATATTGTTGTTTTTGTTTCCTTTGACAATTCCAGGGTAATATAAATTGGACTATGATCTGATATATCCCTTACTCCAATGTCACAATTTTCCACTCTGTATCTATCCTTATTGTACATAAAGAAATAGTCTAGTCTTGAATATACCGAGTGAGGAGGTGAGAAATATGTGTAGTTTCTATCTGATGGATTTAACTCCCTCCATACGTCCATTAATTCTTTAAATTTTTTACTAATTACAGTTTTTTGCTTCCCATTATCTGAGCAATCAAGTTGTGGGTTTAATTTTAGGTTTAAATCTCCTCCACATATCAGAATGCCTTCTCCCTCAGCTGTCATTAAATCAAATATCTTTCTATAAAATGACCATTCAGAGCCTGGGGGGGCAGAAAATGAGCTCTCTCTATTTGGAGGGGAAAAGATGGCTGCAGCTCCAGCTTCTCTCTCAAAAGTTTCTCTATAAATTCCACCATCGATCCTATGCCGTCCTCCGCCCCCTCTTTGAGTCCATGGATCCTAATATTCTCCCTCCTCGATCGCCCCTCTTGATCCACCAGCCGTGTTTCAATCTGTTTCTGCAGCTCCAGGAGTTCAATTGTAGCCTCCTCCACCTGCTGCAGACGCTCCTCCGCTTCTTCTATCCTCTTCTCTGCACTATCGATCCGGCTGTTGGCGACTCTGATCTCCTCTTTAATTTCTTTTAGAGTGTCCGAGTTCTCCTGACGGAAACCTCGCAGCTCCTGAAGGATTGTTTCCAATTGTGCCATGTTTAAAGCGGAGCCGGCCACTGCGGTTTGACTCTTTGGATTTGACTCTGGGGCCCCTGCTGTTTCTTTAGCCGAGTTTGCTAGCTCCGAAGCTAACGTTTCGCTGCCGTCGACGCCTCTGTTTTCTAACTCGGGTTTTTGAGATTTTCTGCCGTATTTCCCTCTTGTCATAGTAAAATGCCCTGTTTAAATATTATTTGCTGGACTTATTATATCAAAATTTGTCAGAATAATTGGGCTTACAAAGATCTACGTCGGGGAGCTCGCCTTTTAAGTTGCAGCCATGATGGGGTTCCCGGAAGTCTCCTGATAACTATATTAATGATTACTGGTATATGATATTATTTTTTCACTTACACAGTGTGTGTGTGTGTGTGTGTGTGTGTGTTTGCTCAGTATCAAGTGGCAGTAAAGGCCCCAAAACATATCGGCCCCAGGCCCTATCACACAGTTGGGACACACCTATGGCTGGAACGTTGTTTTATGAACAAAAAATAGAACTTTCTGGTTTAAATTGACAGCAGAAAAGAAAAAGAAAAAAAAAACATCCCAGTATAACAATCTCCCACTTTCCAATTTCCCATCTGTGAAACATGGTGGTAGGACTATGATTTGAGAGTGTTTTGCTACATCTCGCTAGTATATTTTGCCATTGCTGATGTGGCAATAAATTTTGAATTTTTCTAGCGATTTCAAAGGAAAACATGAAAACATATGTCCATGAACTGATGGAAAAGCAGCAGGACAATAATCCTTATCACACATGATGTTCTATCCAAGAATAGTTAGATGAAATTTAAGAGATTAATGTGTGGAGACCCACCAACATCCTGGAGTTAAAGCTGTTTTCTGTTGAGGAGTGGACTAAAATTCTGTCAAGTGGAGTTCTATGAATTGATTCTTCTCATCCCCTTTTCAGATTTGAGTTACAACCTGATAATCTTTTAGGTCCTATTCATGTAGAAATATAGAAAACACAAACTTTCAAGCACCACTGCAACAGAAACAGCATGATGTTAGCAGAGTCTAAGAGTCTCAGCCTTGGAGTGAATGTGCACTTTTTTTTTTTTCCTCATACATTTTCAGTCTGGGCTCCACACAACAAATTGTTGCCAGATCCAAGTTGTGATATCAGGCATAAAGAAGATTTTGATGGATTACATTTATTCCATGCATGACTGATGAAAGAAGGTATCAAACTTGCCACAGGTACTGGGTGTTCTTTTTTTTTTTTTTTTGTGCTCTGCTGGAGCAGCTTTATGCTGATGGCAACATCTTCTGCTTGTACTGCTCGTAGGCCCTGTTTGACTTTTGTTTGGTTATTTAGCAGCTTTCCAGCTGGTAGGCAACTAGCATCTGGGTGCTTCGGTTTATTTGCTCTCTATCGTGCTCACTGCGATTTCATATGCTCGCTGACACTGCTAATCTTCATCACGTTGTGATCTGTGTAATGTAATGGCCAAGTAGGTGATTACTGCCCTGCTTTAGCATCAACATAATGTTAAAGCTGCACCCAGATATGATTAATTATGCCACCGCTGACTTTCGACAAGTCTGGTTCAGATAATTGCATGTCTTCTTCTGTGTGTGCATTTGTGTGCTTTTATCTGATGCTAATAAAATGTTCTGCAGATGGTTTGGGTTGTAGCCAGTAGGCTATGTTTGCACTGCACAGAGAGGAATATATACACATTCATAAATATATGAAAAAGCCCTGATCTAGAGCCATGTAGACTTTAATTCAACACGCGCCACATTTATCTTCCCACACCTCTGAAAACTTTCTCTGTTTACATATAATTTGTTTGTTTTTATCTTTTTTGAGTAATTACCATAGACAGCATGACTATGAAATGTACTTCTGTGCAGGTTGTGGGTGTGAAAAAAAAAAAACAAGATGGAAAATTGCATTTGTGCTTTTTGCAGCTCAGACAAAAAGAGGTCATCTCTGTCTAAACAGATGTTTGCTTTTCCACTGAAATAATGCTGAGCCAGTGCTCCTAGGCAACTTATAAATACGCTGTGTACTTGAAGCTCGTGGGGCCTTCAACTGTGGGTTGTGAGGTGGCATATAAAATACCAAGGTCTTGCTTAATTGACACACAGCGCATGTTTCCACCTCATCCTAATCTGTAAGATTTTATAAATATGTAGGGGAGATGAGGGGGTAATTGTAACACCCTCAGTTTGACCCTCTCTCTGCCTGGGCAAAGGAAGCCTTGGCTGAAACAAAAAGCTCATTTTGAGATCTCGCAGCTCATTCTGAACTGTAGTGAATATTTATCCTGCTGTTTAAAGGTTTCAGTGAATGCAAGTTTAAACTTACTGTACATCAGTCTAATCTGTAGGTTATTGATGAAAGTAACTGTGGGGAAAGCACACACATATATATGTTGGTAGCCAGCAAGCGACAGTTTATCATGTGGATATTACAGAGTACTGCAATTGCCCAGAGCCACACGGCCCACTGTAAGTACCTTGTTTGTCCTTGTTAAAATACTTTTGTCTAACATTAATATTTTCAGCTAGTTACTTTCAGAAGAGTGTTTTGAAATAAATGTGATTCTTGTAATAAAGCAGCTCATCGATAAGCTTTTTTTTTTTTTTTTAATCTGTTCCAAACAGTATGAGACATTGATAGTATGTGAATATTATTTATATCTACAAAGCGAACTTCCTTTCATCACCAGTGTGCTGCTACAGTTATTTTGAAGTGGTTTGATTGTGTAAGAACCAGTAAAACCAGATCATTTCTTTACTTGGAAGAAGCACAAAAAGAGGTCTAATCTCTGAGGAACGTTTCCAGCAACTCATCGAATCTGTGATTTTGCTCCATATCGACATGACAGCATCACACAGTTGCTGCAAATTCATCAACTGCACATCCATGATGTGAATTTCCTGTTCCACTACATCCCAGAGGGTCCTCGTTTGGATTGACTGTGGAGGCCATCTGAGTACAGTGAACTCATCATCACGTTCAAGAAACCAGTTTGAGCTGATTTGATCTTTGTGACATGACTCGTTATGCTACTGAAAGCAGCCATCGGGAGATGGGTGCACGATAGTCATAAAGAGAACGACATGAGTAGCAATAACACTCAGGTAGTCTGTGGCATTTAAACGATGGTCGGTTGGTCCTAAGAAGCTCAAAGGTTGCCAAAAAAAAAAAAAAAAAAGGAGTCCCCCACACCATTACACCACCAACAGCCTGAGCTGCAAATTTAAGGCAGGATGGATTCGTGCTTTTCTTGAATTATGCAGCAGAAACTGGGCCTCATCAGACCAGGCAACGTTTTTCCAATTTTCTTTTGTCCAGGTTTGGTGAAGCTGTCTGAACTGTAACCTCAGTTTCCTGTTCTTAGCTGACAGGAGTGGCGCCCGGTGGGGTCTTCTGCTGCTGTTGCCCATCTGCTCCAGGTTCCGATATGTCGTGCGCTCAGAGATGCTCTCCTGCATATCTTGGTAGTAAGGAGCTGTTGGTTTGAATTACTGTTGCCTTCCTATCAGCTTGAAGCAACCCATTCTCCTCTGACCTCTGATACCAACAAGGCATTTTGGCCCATTCTCTGTAAACCCAGAGATGAACGTGTGAAAATCCCAGAATATCAGCGGTTTCTGAAATACGCAGACATCTGGCACCAGCAACCACGCTACTACTGTCCAGCTTTTTTCCCATCATTTTTTTCTTGTATTGCTGCATCTTCAGTTATTTCAAGCATGGCCTGGTCAGACATTTTGAAGTAAACTCACTCTATCCAGAACTAACAGCTAATCAGTCCTACTTAATACACCTACCTGAAGTCAAAGTTGGCCTTTGTGAACCTGCTCCTGGACTAAATTATAAGTAGGAACTACATTAATATAATAAAATTCTACATTTTACAAAATATCAAAAGATTAGTGAATTGAATTCTCCTTTCTTCAAGGCGAGAACAAATTCAGTAGTAAATCAATGACATTTTATGTTATTTTGCTTTCATTAATCTGTCATGTTCAGTTCTGTAGAAAGACATGCAGCTTCTGAAGTTAGTCACTGGCCATGAACAGTGGAATTACTGAGATAACCCTGAACACTCAGCTTGCATTTGGCATGCATTAGATATCTGCTGCTCTTCAAATGAGACCCAAACTTCACACAATGCTTTAATTATTAACAAGACAGAAACAAGTCTTTATTTTTATTTTCTAATACATGATGAATGTATAATGATACGGTTGGGGTTTACTAATATCAAATACAAATGTAGCCACATACCTGACTGTGTATTGAATCCAGATCTCTTTGGCTTTCATCTGTGATCACATTTTGTTTTATACTTTCTAAATAACACAAGTTAAAATAATTAAGTTTCTGTTGACACGTGTACGGCCTTTCTGTTTTCTGAGAATGTTACAAACTGAAAATAAAATGAGCAGCATGCATCCAATTTTGCTGTCTGCCTTCCAGCCTGGCATTCCAAATATGTGCTCTCAACAGGGAACTGTGCAACATGGTAGAAGGATCACGTTTTTTTGTTTTTTATTTATATAATGGTTGATGGCGATATATTGGCAAATAGCTACATATGGGCTGATACATTGGCTGGGCTCTAATTCATCTTAGCTCCACTCAGCTTTTTAGCATCTTTTAGCTCATTGTTTTGGCTTTACACCATGCAACTTTACAGCTGTGCTTCAGTCCCACCACTCATGTTTGCAATACTTTTAAATGATACAGCAGCAGTGTTTGCCTCAGGAAAAAAAAGGAAATTAATTTTGAATTTCCTTTCGCCAGAAACACAGGCTTAGTCACATGATGCGCTTGGCTCCCCTTTAGTGTCAGTTTTCAACATGCAGTGCAGTCTGATAGAGTTCAGGTGTGCCTGGGTTTCTGAAGTACTTTTGTAGGTTTTTTTTTTTTTCTTTTGATCCCATTCCTATTGAAAATTGATGCTCGGGCATCCCTGTGCCTCAGAAAAACAAGCGTAACAAGAAGGGCTTCCTGACCAAGTGGGACTGTGTGATGAGTTTAGAGTGAAAATGGGTTGCCAGATCTTTTCCAATGTGTAAATGGTCAGGTGTTTGCTAAGACTGGGCACGCCAACTTTAGAACACAATGAATCAGTGTCCTCAGCTTAAAGGCGAAAATCAGTTTCTGAGGATTTCACATCTGATGGAGAGCACAAACTGGAAGTGATAAAATCAACAGCATTAAATACAGATTGTATAAGTAAGCATCCTTCTCCGACATTTTATGTGATGCTGTGCCAAGTAGCACTTGATGCCAGGGAGATAGAAAAGAGAGGCCTCTGTAAGCGCAACATTGATCTTCTCCTTTGAAGAAATGTCTCCACGGCAGCAAAGATCAAACTTCCCGACACGCTGCTGCGCTACAGTGTTGTTTGTTTTTGTCTTTCGAATTCTTTAGCCACCAATGCAACTTTGATAAAATATGCATAAAGCTGAAAAACATTTCAGTCCATCCATGTTTTTTTTTTTTTTTCTGCATTGCTGTTGAGTCCCACGTCATGAGGAATCCCACAATGCTTTGCAAAGCAACTCCACTTATGCCACGTAGTAAATGTATGGAGGCATCGCATTGCTTTCAGTGAGCCTGCACCCTGCGGCTGAAGGATGCTTTATTGAATCTCTTGTGCTATTGCTGTCACTTGTTGAAATGATAAATAATGCCTGTAAGAGATTTCGTCAGTTCTAACTAATGCATTTTTTTTTCTTAATGCATAGATACAAAAATTTGAGGTATAGAGAAAAATAGAATTGGCATCTGGACTCTCCAACCCTATTACATACATAGAGCTAAAACCAGCTCTATCAGACACACTGTAATGCTGTTCTAGGAATATTTTCCAGTGGGCTCATGTGCAATATGATGTTCAGATTTAAAGTAAGAGAGCAACTACCCCTTCTTCACACCTCCCTTCCACCCCATCTTTCTTTCACTGATCATCAACAGCCATTCAAAGGCTGAAATTATTTGCTGAAAGAATCTTGGCCAGTTGGATGAGCAGCAGAGAAGAAAAGGAGTGAGATAGAAAGCTAAATAACAAATGCATTCATATATGGTCATTAGCATTTGAACAATTGCTCAAGCACCCTCTCTGACACAAAGCCCTTGTCACATTCATACCTGGACTCTTGCCACAAACAGACTCACAAATATACAGGCCACTCCACAATCCACTCCTGTCTGTCTGTGGTATTATTTCGAGCACAGTAGCATTTTTTTAAATAGTAAATGCCACACAAAAATGCAAAGGAAAAGAGAGGAGAGGGAAGGAGAGGGAAGGAGGGGAGAGGGAAGGAGGGGAGAGGGAAGGAGGGGAGAAAAAGAGAAGATGACAGTGCCTGAGGGAACAAACATCACCTCCTGTCTGGCTTTCTGACAGCAAGGAGCAGACAGGTGGAGAATAGAAGGGGACGAACAGGAGCACTGAGTGTGTGTATGTGTGCGTGTGTGTGCATTTTTTTGTTTGTGTGTATGTGTGCACGGGTGCAGCATCTTTCCAGCTGAGAGAAGGGCATCTGTCTGTCTCTGCTCGGCTCGGACTGTAGCATGCGGCAGCTGTCTGTGTGTCTGAGAGGTGGGCTATTAGACGCTATACCTGTCCGGTGTCTCACCACATATCCCAAATACCATCATGCATCTGTCCGGCCGTCTGTTATCCTCATGCTGTCTGTCAATCTCCCTGTCTGTCCATGTGTCTGTCTATCATTGAAGCAAAGCAGCATGTTCCTATTGCAGTGAGCACACTTTGCATCTATCTGCCCACCTGCTTGTCTTTTTGACGCATCCGTAGCTATGCCGCGTCCCTGTCACTCTACATACCATCACAGGCTTTCTGTTTACCCTCTGCATATGCCACCGCGATCTGCCTCTGTGGATCTTATATAGTGATAGATATACTGGGATCAAAGCTATGCAGTTCCTGCAGGGAGCGCCTTCTCCCCCCCCCCCAACTTCTCAGCTCATGACAGTGGCCTTCCAAGCGAGCATACTGTCAGCTTGTACACATATAAAGCACACATGTGCACTCACAGGCACAAAAATAAAGTGTCTGGAATTGTGCACGTGTATTTGAATGTGAAGGTACTGTAGTACTGTAGTTGTTTCAGAACTGTAAGAGGTTAAAGAGTAGCTTAACGTAACAACAGTGGACAGATTGACACAGAAGATGGTAACTGGCAACAGATCAGTGTCAGTAATACACCAGCTTAATCTGATAGCTTTTCTGAGAAGCAACAAAAACAAACATATAATAGGAAGAAGCACTCCAAGAGCACAAACCTCCACCAAGGCAGCTCACTCTCTGGGCAGGATTTACTTTTAAGGGAATAGTATTTTATTTGGCATATGTTCATTTTGTTTTCTTTGCTCTTTTTAAATGTACTTTAAGAAGTTTGTAGTGCAGTAAAAATCAGAGAAGGGCAGCATGACAGATGATTACTATCAACAAACATTATGCGTGACTAGGTCATAGATAATAGGTATTGATTTGTAAATAATGGGACATGTATAACTTATTATATAATATTATACTACAGTATATTTCTAACTAACTAGGCAGCTCACTGTCTTTCTCTTGACAATAGTTTCTTTAAAGCTAAAACCCATTTTGAGGTCAACTTGAAAGAATGGCAGATGTGAAATGTGAGGCCAGGGGTCAACTGTGACATGATATTTTAAATCTTTATACGGTACTTTCTATATGTTGACAATACACACCACACTTGTAAGAATCATAGTTTCTAAGTTATAAGGCTTCTTGTCAATTTTTAACCAATAAATCATGAAGTTGACCTTGAAGACCTTGGTGGATGTAAGCCAAATTTTAATGGATTGTTTACACGACCCCGCTCTACACCCCTACAAAGGTTCATCTGAATTCATTAAAAACTTTTCAAGCTATTGTGTTTACAGATAGAATGATGACACGCACACAAACGCTACCAAAATCATAACCTCCTTGGTGGAGTTAATAAGCTCTCTCAGGAACGTATATACTTGGCTAACTAGTTCATTAAGGCTTTCACATTTGCTGGTAGGTTTTCCTGTAGGAAGTTGCTTAAAGTGTGAGCATGTTGCTATGCTAGGTCATGGACCATTTTCATGTTGTGCCGAAGTAAGGACCCAAATGCACAAATGCAGAGATCAGCAGAAAGTGAATGTGATTGTTGAGGTAGGGTAGAAATCACCTTGAGACAGCTGTTGTGATTTGGCGCTATATAAATAAAAATGAATTGAATTGAACTGAACTGAAATGAATAGACATGGCTATTTATGCTAAGACCACACTGAGGGGAGTCCAAACAGCTGGATTAAAAAGAACCAGGTGAAATTAATCAAGGAAGCAACTGAATAAACACAGAGACCCTAACACACATGGGAAGGCTATCAAAGCAACACGAGAGATTATAAGATTTAAGGCCGAAGATACGAAAGAGCATAAAAATAAAAATAAAAGGCAATTAAAAACTAAGAACCAAATATAACATCAAATAATGAACAAGAATTCATTATTAACTCAAAAACCCTGGGTCCAAGCATGTGGGGTTCTTCTGACAGATAGGGTTATTTATGCTAGCAAGCTAATTTGACAGCATGTGTTTTCCTGCCCTGGCCTTACTTTAGTTTTTTTCTTAACTAAAGTAAGAAAAAAAACCCCTAAAACATAAGTAATACAACACTTGAAAATGGCTGGAATTGTTGAGAGAAGATACACAATATGGCTATAAAGAGGGTAAGCATGGGAATACACTGTAGTCAAAGTCAAAGTGGTTTCGAAAATGGATGGATGGATGTTTGTTACCTTTTCAGTACAATGGCCAACCCCGTCTGTTTTCCTGAGCAAAACTGTTGAAGGTCTTTCACTGTGTGGACACACACACACACACACACACACACACACACACACACACACACACACACACACACACACAAACTTGCAGATTTATTTGGTGGGGAAAGGCCTTGCTCTAGTTTCTGTCTTGCTCTTGTACTACTTTTTTGTTAGCTTGTCTACTAAGTTAACTAAAAAAAACTGCGTTACTGAAAATAAACCTGGCGTCAGCAAACTCTGTGAGCCTCATGACCCACCAGTTACCTCGCAGACAGAAGTGATCCAGCCAGAGGATCCCTCACTTTACTACTAAAGAAAACAACTTGCTAACACGTGTTCATGTTTAACCCTTATAATGTTAGCCATTGTCAGAGATGTTATTAGGAAAAAAAATCACATCCATTAAAGTTTTGAGTTGATAAAGTCACTAGATATTAGACCACAGGATTACTGAATTCATTAGAATTTATCGATCAGGACTGAAACAGCGGTCGGTCTTAGATTGTGATCTGCTCTGAGGTCTAGGGATTATACAGAGCCTATTGAAGTGTTGTGCTATTTTTGGAAAAGAGGTGTTTTTACATTTATTAAAATGGAAGTTTTCAAGGTGTTGAGCAGCCCAAACGAAATTCCGTTTTCGTGCCCGTTGTATTAAGATAGGGGCAGAAATCACAGAGAACACTTTTTTAGATAAAAACAAAGCTGTTTGCACGAGTAGAAGAGCTAAGTGTGAAAATGTGTTTATGTAATTGGGCGAACTGAGCCTTTTAACTTGAAACATGCATGATTTTACTTGATCATAAACTGTACAGCTGAGAAAGAACTGACACCCCTAGCTGAATGTGTGATGTCTGAGAACACAGTAAACCCGCTTGCTTTTGTGGTACAAGTTGTTTCTTTGCACAGTGCCTAAAAGCATATTTTCTGGTACTGGGTACAATATATCCAGCCTGGTTCTGCTGCCTGGCCAACTGAGTTTGCCTGCCAAACATATGTATGGCAAAACTGACTCTCCGGGCTGCAACAAAGTGAAGCACATCCAGGCAGACGTGCACCCGGGCCCGAGGAAGAGAAGAAGAAACATTCAAAGCTCACGCCGACAAATGTATATGTTTAATTTAATCGTGTAATCACCAGCTCCATAGTTCAATAATAAAGAGAGCAAAACACACACACACACACACACACACACACACACACACACACACACACACACACACACACACACACACACACACACACACACACACACACACACAC
>JASGAU010350998.1:0-13749 GCA_030220045.1 Australoheros facetus | reverse complement strand
ACCGTGCCTTTAATGCCAATTTCATGTTCTAGGTGGGATAGAAGGATCTCGTGGTCCACAGTGTCAAAGGCAGCTGACAGGTCTAGAAGTACTAAAACTGAGATGCTCCTGAGACAATCCAGCACATAACAGCAGGGTGCAACATGCTAGCAGGCAGGGCATACATGAAACGCCATAACCAAGTGGCCAGCATAGTATACAGGAACATCTGTGCCGAGTATGACCTGGAAGTCCCGAGGCCAAAATGGGACACGCCCCCAAGGGTGGTTGAGAACAACAGAGCTAAGATCCTGTGGGACTTCCAGATACAGACAGACAAACTTGTGGTGGCTAACTAACCGGACATCGTAGTGGTGGACAAACAAAGGAAGAAAGTCGTGGTGATAGACGTTGCAATACCAAGTGACGGGAACATCAGGAAGAAAGAACACGAGAAGCTCGACAAATACCAAGGGCTCAGAGAGGAGCTGGAAAGGTTGTGGAAGATGAAGGTAACAGTGGTCCCCGTGGTAATCGGAACACTCGGGGCAGTGACCCTCAAACTGGGAGAGTGGCTCCAGCAGATCCCTGGAACAACAGCCGAGATCTCTGTACAGAAGAACGCAATACTGGGAACAGCTAAGATACTGCGCAGGACCCTCAAGCTCCCAGGCCTCTGGTAGAGGACCCGAGCTTGGAGGGCAAAATAGACAAAAATAGGGGCGAGCTGGGATTAGTTTTTATTTATATATGCTAGTATAGTTCTCAAAACATTGCCATTCAATTTATTTCAACAGACTCTATCATTTATTTAAGTTCTGGTGAGTGTGAAGACAAAAAATATAGCTTAAAAAGATTTAAAATTTTCCCATTAGCTGCTGTTTAACCATAAAGACACAACTAAATGACATCATTAAAACTTCACAGTCAAACCTCAAACAATATATATAAAAAAAACTCACTGTACTTTAAGACATTTTCTTATTTTTTATTTTATTGTATATTACCTTCTTTACAAAATCAGCAGAACATAGAAACCTTTTGGACCACTTTAAATTCTCTATGTGTTTCCAAATTTTTGATGAGCAATTTAAAGTTTCACTCTGAAACAGGGGCACTAAAATCCCCATCTCATCATTCTCACACCTTACTGGAGTTCTTGGATAGAACAGGTCCAGAATTGATTATACCAAACAGTAGATTCTACTTTTGGCAGCAGCAACTTTCAGGTTAATTTCAAGCAGTTGCTCCAAGCTTCAAACTGAAACTCATTTTGTAAGTTTTACTAACAAGTCATATTATAGGTCAAACTATTAGACATTCTCTGATTCTACAGTGGTCTAATCTCTTACTGTATCAGCACAGGATAAAATACTTTTTTATATAAAGAAAAGTTGGAGAACTGATTTGAAAATGCTTCAAGTGTTTGTCAAGTCTTCATCCTGTTACTCTTTATCATGCTTATTTTATGTCCTAATGATTTACTATATTGCACACTTGCTTTATTTGNCCCAACCCTCAATTCCTGCTGCGAGATCAGAATCTCGCAGCAGGAATTGAGACCCATCAGACCAAGCAATGTTTTTTCAATCTTCTGTTTGGTGTGCCAGTCCGAATCGTAGTCCCAATCTCCTGTTCTTAGCTGACAGGAATGACACACACTGTAGCCAATCTGCTTCAAGTTTAATGTGGGTTCAGATTTGCTCTTCTGCAAATCATACTTATAACAAATGGTTATTTCACATTAAAAACAGATGATGCTGCTGCATGAAATAATCTCTGTGATATTTTTGCTTCTATCTGTTGAGATCATGTGCTTGTCTATTTTTTTTGATTAGTGGGCTACAAGCACTTTGTAACATTTCTGGTCATCCTCCCACACCACCAGGGCTCCTACTGTCAATGAATACTACTGCTGCGGTTTTTGATGACATCAGAATCCAAGTGAAATTGCTTGTACATTACCCCCTGGAAAATCTTAGCTGCAGAGTGAACACTGGAGATGGCCATGTAATTTATTTGAACAATCCAAAGGGGTGAGTACCACCATATACAATCTAACTTTCTTTTTTCTTTCTTTTTTTTTTGTCCATGAAAAAAAAAATCTGTGTGAGCTTACGAATACAAATACCTTTATTAGTCCCACAATGGGAAAATTATAGTTAACAGAACACCCATCCAAGACAATACAAACAGGGGACACAGGTGTCTGAGGTCATGCAGCCGTTCAGTTATTTTTGCATAGGTGTCAAAGTTCTGCTCTCAGTTCTGTTATTGTCTTCCATTCCACTTTCTCATTTCTTAGTTTTGCACTACCTTGATTCTTTTCCTGGCATCCTCTCCTTGTATCTTAGTCCGTTCTACCCGAGACACAAGCAGAGGAGGCGTGGTAGAAAAAGGAGGAGCAAGGTGTCAATGCAACAGGCGTTTTAATAAGACATCCTTGCCATGGCTCTGGGCTGCCATTTTAAATTGATAATAATTAAATGTGTGTGGCACAGCTGCATCTTCTTGCCACTTCTTTGACAGCCAAATACCTTATGATCTCAGAAGTAATGTGAGCATAATGGTGTTTGGACAGGTTTTAACTGAATGCACAACACACTACAATGTGTGGAGTCCTAGTTGATCATAATGTGTTTATTTCAGAGGTGTAGCACTACTCATTCATGCATCATGGGAAAAATAAAAACAGTTTTGCAAAGAACACACATCTCCATCTGCAATTGCAGCTCCTTTGACAAATCCTTCTCTGCTCCACAATGCTGAGAGATTCTTCCGTAAACTGTAATGAGACTTATTTCCAAGTCACAGGCAGGAGGAAAGGCCTGGATAGCCTCCAGCTCCTCTGTGACCCTGAATTGAATAAAAGGAAGAAAATGGATGGATAGATAGATGAGAGATGAGACAAGGAGGCACAAAGTAGAGAAATGAAACCAGCCTCTTTACTCCTATCTCCAGTGTCACCCAAATCACCCACCAAATTGATCAATCCAACCAATTCACTCAGTTTCCAATCACCTGCTAGCCCACACCCATCTCACCTGCTGCTTATTCCCAGGGATGAAAGTAAGCCAGTACAGTTCTGGTACTGTGTACCACTAAAAGATTCTGCACACCTGGAAGAGGGGGAGCTGTCTGCCTGCTGAATTTAAAACTACTCTCACCCCTGCTTCTTCCCAATCAGCTCAGATGCATCAGGTTCTCTATTTACCAACTTACCATTTTCTTTGACAGTAAACTAGTAATACTGGTAAAGTTCTTTGCACTTTACACAAATAAGTTTGTAGGGAGTTGTGTGTTATTTAGGTGTATGGGACTTTTACATAACAGTAAACATCTGTTACATTCAAGCTCTTTGTTAATGCATTATTCAGTGGTGATTAAATCCCTGTATTTTGCAATACACTCTTTCAGTTTTAAATCCTGGTGTCTGTGGCACAAATCACAGCTGTACTGGTAGTAATGGGATTCATGCCATCCAGCAATAATTTGTTTACCAGAGCTTAGGAGGCGCACTGAAATGGAAACAATACAGCAACTAGAAGCAGACTAGGAACCATACCAAAAAAGGCTTTCCTAGGCTCCAGATATAAGAGACTCAGCATTTAGAGGAAGCAATGCAGGCTAAATGAAAAAGAAAGAAAGAAAGAAAGAAAAGGCAGTCAAGAGTTAGGCATATGTCATGGGCATGTGTCAGCACTTTTTGTGTAACTGGTCTCACTGCAAGTTTAATCTGAGATTTGACAACAAGAGCTCGATGAATTGAGGAAACTTTAACAAGCGAAGTTCACCGTGGAAGTTTAAACCACAACACTGAATACCTCTATCATATCCTTAGTTGAATCTGTTGCCTCTGTTGACCGCACAGACTTCACCTGTATCACAAATGCAACTTTATTCCATCCTTTTACTAAATTTAAGCTTAAAATGTAAAGAAATACCTAAAGTAGGCACATTGCATTGTAGAGTGCATCCCCAGATAGGCCATGCTGCTATAAAGAAGCTATAGATAACATGGACAACACTGGAGAAGTTGTCTGCACAGGAAAAGCCAAAACGAAACCTACAGGAACAATACAGGTTGTGCACTGACTCCGGCAGCATTATCACTTACCTGAAATTAATTTCTAAAATTTAAGTCCAGCCCAAATATTGGATGTTTTGTGATAGCAAAGGAGCAATAACATCATCTGCAATACTTCCTTACTTTGCAAGGAAAGTGATTTCAAAAAAAAAAAAAAGATTCTTATGGGTTTTTTTTGTGTGTGTGCCAAATGCATTAAAAAAGAAAGAGAAAGAAAAAAAGAGGTAGACAGATAAGTGGGCTACAAAATTGCATATTGCTTTTTAGCTGTAGCCCCTTTCAATAAAGTTAATAGAACTAAATGCAGGCATGATCAGCAAATATCCAAAGAATCATTATAATATACTTACAGGCATTAGATGAACTGCAATCAGCATCTTGTTACAAGTGTGGGATATGCTTGCACTTCTATGCAAGCTACTGTAACATTGGTAAAGACTCTCCTCTACTATGTGTGGCACAATTGTATTTACTTTCCTGTATGTGTTGTACGGCAACTGAAAGATCGGTGTCACTGTATGTACTGTATTAATCCTTTTGGCGTGATATAGTCTATCATGATCATGTTTGTTGGTAAAGTAATTTGGCACATTAGATCAAAAATATCACCTCTGAAAATTGGCACAGAAATCTGATTGTGATGAGGCAGAAATGGGATGTCACATTAATCAAATGAAAGGGCCTGGATGTGATAGAAAAGAAAAACAGGAACAAAAAAGGTAATAACAAACAGCAATGATGAGTTTTTTTTTTTCCTGAAAAGACCTTGTTAAACAATACACACATACAGTCATGTGAAAAACAAAGTACATCCTGACTGATTGCATAGCAATTAAAAGGGTATCTAGCAGGTAGGTGCTGCTAATTAGATGCACTTGATATTTGTCGTAATGACCCAGTCAAAGTCCGATCACCAATCTCAATGAAATGGAGCCACATTGTAAAGACTGGGCCCAAATTCCTGCACAATGATGTGAGAAATTGATAAAGTCATACAGAAAATGATCACTTTGATTACTTCATGTTATTGGTGCTGAAGCTGGTTGTATAAGACACTGAATAATGGAGTGTTTGCTTTTTACAGGACTGCATTGAGTCTTGTGAAAATTCTCTTTTTCACATGACTGTAGAAAAACAGCTAAAATCATCAGGCAAATTATTCTATTCTATAATACAAATGTTAACATGGGTCCACTTTGAGGCAGTCGTAAAAATAGGCGTAAATATGGCATTCCAAAACTATCTCATTAGTAGTCTAGTAGTTATACTCTGAATGACTGATTTATACATATTAGATTTTTTTCTTACTGCTTACATACCTGATGGAAAAAAAAATAGTCACAACCAAAGTGAATGAAGGAAGGATGATAAATTGACAATGAGGCTACAAATGTTCATTTTAACAATCTCCGATTAAAGAGATACTTGAGTCTGAGCTAAGGTTGGTTCACTAGCATTACTCAATGAAAACTATTCACCTACACTAGGGGAGCTTTTCCCAGTAGCAAGTTAAGGTTAGCTGTCTAACAGTAAACTACCTGCGCCGTAGGAACATGGCAAAGGCTTGTTTACAATATTAGCTGATAAAGAACTTTGAAATGTTACGAGGCAGGTGTCAAAAATGCAGGCAACGTCAGTGATCTGGTGGCAATCCAAGGCAACCACGAAGAGTTTTTTGGTGAAATAAGTTTCAGCTCCAGCAACCACTCACCAACCAGTCAGGGAATACATATTTTTTTCCTTCACAACCAGACATCACCTAGATGTTGGACACCAGCTGAAGAGAAACACTGGTCATAGTGCATTTGGGAGCATGCACTGTAAGACAACCAAAGTCTGACAAAGAAATTAGGCAACAGGTTATTAAAGGCAATGGGACGGTTTCATTTTTATGTTCCATTACCTACCATTAAACTGGCATTAAAAAACAGCTGATGTCAGTGAATGTTTTTTGTTTTGTTAATTTGATTTTGATGCACTAAATATTTGTTCAGCATATATGAAATAGTAGCTTTAACTACAGGAACACGCTGAATCCTGTTTTTGAATTTTCTCAGGTTGGAGAGCAGTGTGGTGCACAAATATACTAATCCAAGTACCTTTATTGTGGCAACTGAATGCACTAGCAGTGAAATGAACATTACAGTTCAGAAAATAATTACCATTCAAGAGCCTGTTGCAGAGATCGGTGTTATGAAGTGCTATGCTGGAAACCTGTCTTTTTATGAAACCAACTGCAAAGCCCTGTATGGAGACGCACTTCAAATTCAAATGGAAGTAAAAGCAGGTGGGTGACAAAGTAAATGTAACATAAAATAATTCATCTCGCGATTTCTTTTTGTTTTATTCTTTGTTGTTCTACCCTGTAGGTACAAATGTGGTCTACACAATCAAAAGTGATGAGAAGTTGTTGTCTGGTTTATCTGTGGTCAGAGGAACTGAACCCCACAACATCACAATGACTTCAGAAATGGTGAAGCAGCTCGGGTCTGGCTGCCACCACTTAACGCTTCATGCATCAAACATGGTCACGTTCCTTGAAGTGTCCAAAGACCTGCAGGTAAATCCAAATCAAACAAATCACCTGCAGGTATAATCTTCTTTTAGTAAAGCAGTAACAAAAAATATAATGCTTCATCCCTGACTTTATATAAAAGATAAAGCTCATAGTGAATATTTTGAGTAGCTGATTAAAGAGCTTGAGGATTGATTGAGATGTTAGCTTGTTTTTAAATTAGTAATTAAATTTAACCTTTAATTATATAACTAATTTAAGCCAATTAGGGAAATATCTGCAAACATGAGAGCAGCTCCCCAAATTTCATTCACATTCATGTTTTTTTGTAAAGATCACCTTTGAATTTAAAAAAATCTGAGCTCCTGCTGTCCCCATTAGGGTAATGAGTAATTTTAAACACGGGAACACAGTGTGAAAATGAGTCTTTGATCTACATTTAATCATAATGAAACCACAAGCACTGCCAGAATGTTAAAAAGATTGCATATTGGTCAGAGAATATAAATGCCATTGTCAGTCAACTACCAGCTAACTTCTGTGAACTGGAAGCTCATCTGCTCTTCTCTGCGTGGCTTGTAACTGTGATCCAAAAAAGGTTGGAAATATAGTAAAAATCGAAACATCAAAACATTTCTTCACCAAACTTGACAGAATGAAACTGCCTTGTAGAGTAATCTGTTGAAAAAGATGTTCCTTTGCTTTGTAATTCTGTATATCCTACAGGTGTGCATTTTGGAGAAAATAGCTGGACTTCAGGTCTCTGTGTTGACAGTGAGCAATGAATGTTTAGACTTCCCATTTATTACTGTTGGTGTTTCCCTTGAACGGGGAGAGCCTGTCCTACTCTTGTTTTCTCTGAGTGGAGACAATAGCTCATTCACTGAGACCAGACAAATGAATACAAGGAAGGAAAATTTTCGGATTCAGCACCCAGTTCAAGGTATGCATAAAAATGTGACAGATATTAGTCAAAATATCTGGAAGATAATGAATATTTACACATTTTACTGCCGATTCACTAATTTTTCTGTGTTTTGTTACAGGGTCTACAGCAGTAAAACTCAGAGCGTCCAACGTCTTCTCCTCTCTCGAAGTGGTTCTGGATGTCTCTACTTCCTGTGGCAGAGATTTAAACTTTCAACAAAGTGGCCATAATGACATTTTGTTTGGATTTAACAAAAGAGAAGTAATTCATTTTACAGCTATGTTACAGAAGTACACAGGATTCAAAGTAATATTTTAAGGAAGCATTATTCCCTCAACCTCTCCTAATGTTTGCCTTATCTTGCATGATAGTTAGAAATGCTGTGTTCATTTTCAGAGGAGGAACCATGTCAGAGTTGGCAGATCACCACTGCAAATCACCGCAAGTCCTTCAGCTTTAATAACTAAAAAAGAACCTATCACACTTTCAGTAACTGGGTTACCTACTAGTTCTAGCAGTGGAGATCAATACCAGTGGCAATGCAGTAAGAATCATATTTATGTCTCTAAAGAAATTATAAATATTAACATCTGTTATACATTATGATGTGTTGTTGATGTTGTAATTTTTTGAAGCTCAGATTAGGACTTCAAATTGCAAAAGTATCTATTGATGTACTGTGCTACCCCCTGCTGTGTGTTACTTTATGGTGACAAATTGATATTGATTGCACAGAGACTAAAATAATGTGACTTATTTTAGGCACAGGTAGATATATTTTACTGGTGGTAAATGGTTTGTTGAGTTTACATATTTTTCAGAGTGTTTTTTATTTGCAAAATCCCGGGCTGATCCTCCTGGCACATTCAAATGATGTTGTCTAAAATTGTTTTTTGAAGACTTTTCCAGTTTGCCAAACATTTTAATATATTATCTAAATCTAATACAGGAATTAGACCTGACCTCAGTCATATAGTATTATTTCATCTCTGTAAATGTATTATTTACTTTAGTTTAATGATTTTTTTAAATTGATTTACAGGACATTCCTGTAAGTGCCAAGAAGTCTTTAACACAGTGACTTACACTATTCAAGAAAACTGCCTGCCAGATCCATTTGAGTTCAACAAGTATCAATTTAATGTAAAAAAAAAAGACAAGGATGACGAGAAAGACAGTGACTCCATATGCATCACCCTTACTCCATCAGAGTCAAAAACAATAAGGTACTCAATCTTTTATGACATTGAGATTTATTTTTTTTAATTGAATTCTGTATTCTGGGCACATGATCTCACTGTTTCATGAGTACCCCTAATTTTGTTAGAGTGGCAATATGTCAAATTGTTTCAGTTAACATTTCTAGGATTTGCGACTTTGATTTTTTTATATATATATATAACATTGTAAAGTCAAATTCTGTTTTACCCATATTAAATATTTGTTTTCTAGTCTTACTTGTACTGAAGGTTGTGACTCAGTGCAGACCAAGACAAATACAAAAGTTACAATGCAGTGCACTGGACCATGTCCACAAGTGATATGGAGCATTGAAGATTCAAGTGACAAAAATAACTGGCTAGTAAGTGTGAATTCTGAATTGTGTGGTGCTGAAAGATCAGATTCTGTTACATTTTGTTACATTGTATTACGTATATTTTAAAAGCTATTTGGCATTGGCCTAATAGCTTTGCTTGTTTTTGTTTTCTTTTTTTTTCAGTCATGCTACGATAAGGCAAACACAAGGCCGCTTGAGAAAAAAAAGATTGGTGGAAGTGAATATAATATAGATTATAAGCTGTTTAACGAAGAATCAAATTATCGAGTCACTGTGGTAGTAACTACAAGTGCGTACATGCTGGTTAATAAAACAATGTTAAAACTGTTTATTCAATTTTGTATTTGAAATAATTAAAATTATATGCTGTCCTTTTATTATTTTCTTTCCCTCAAAGTGGATATACAACCACTTTACAAGAAACACACCATACAGAGATCATCATCTCCACAGAAGCCAACCACCCAAAACCCAGGTGCCTCTACAAATGGTCAAATTTACCCTGGACCTGGTTCTGACACAAATGCTGCCACTACAGAAGCCCCCAACGGCTTGTCATGTAGCATATTGCCACAGAGTGGGACACTCCTTGATACTTTTGAAATAACTTGCAATACTGAAAGCCCCTGCCCTAACTGTCAGTATTGTTTTAAGACTCAGAGTAAGTACTTCTAGATCAGCAAAATCTTTCAAGACACTGCTGTACCTAACTTTAACAGTACTAGTTGAGTTCCACATTTTTCGACATTGTTATAACAGAATATGTTGTATGTTTGTATATTTTAATAGAAATCAAATGATCATATAAACTTACTTGTTTGAACTCTGTCAGGTAAGCACCTCCAATGCAGACAGAACAGTGAAGTAAAATCCATCTTCCTTCCCCTTGGAGACAGAAATTCTAACTACAATCTGAATATAATGGCAACTGCAAAAAATAAACAGGAAGTATTCACCACCACTATAACTGCACAGGTATGTAACAAAAACATGTGTGTACTAATAAGAAAAGATCTATTGAAATTCTCTGATTTTCCTTTCTAGTACAGAAAGAAAATGCTTTCTTTTTTTACCCAGGTTCGGGATTCTACTGTGAATTCAAACTCAGTAGAGAATGCAATTAATCTGCTAAAGGCACAAGGACAGCTTTCAGTAGAAACCACTGGGCAACTCTTCAGTTCTGTGGCCAGTACCCTTAACAGCCAATCTGATCCTTCAGGAACAGCAGATAGGCAAAAGGTAACATTGTGCTGCCTGCAGGGCTAAGCAAGCTTTTGGCTGTTAGTAGGTCATGTTTTAGGAGCTGTTAAAGTGCATTTGGTTGAAGGGCATTTCTGTGAGTAATTGAATACATACTATTACACATTATACTATAGGAATTAATGATTGATAGTACAACACTGTAGGCAGTGGTGCAAAAAGTAGGTATGCACTATATGCAATGCATAGGGGCACCGCACGGGGAGGGGGGGGGCAAAGGGATGCGGGGAAATTATTTCTCTAGTTCCCTACACACACACGTGCACACACACACAAGGCGCTCCCGCGTGTGCTTTTGAGAATGCGTTCAATCGCGACTTTTTCATTTGATATACAAATGATATTATACTTTTTTTTTTGTTTGTGATTGAGCTGATCATCTGCTGTAATAGGTGATATAAAATAAAAGCCTAAGTAGGGTCTCCGTACTTATCCCCGACACCAGATAAGCAGAAGAAAATGTGTCAATGGAAAAAATGTGTCTGCATACACCTCAGAAAGTATATAGCTGCGCCCCTGACGGTAGGGTAGCAAGGTTGATAGGCTATATTAACACAGTTCTATGGTCTGGAATAGCATTCCAAGTCAATTTTACAGATCTCATTCACAAAGTATACCCTAATGAGATGATATTAGTGTTGATGTTGATGAGAAAATGATCTATGTGAACCTAGAATTTTTTTGAACGAACAACATTACTACTACTTTTTTGTTTTGTTTTAAAGCTCAGAGAAAAAATGCTGGACACAATGACTGATGTAGTAAAAACAGATGGCACCAAAAGTCCACAAGAAGTTCAGGTGTTAGCAGGAGCACTTGTTCCTCTCATCAAGACAGGTGCTGAACTCAGTACATCAGCACAGGTACAGTACTATTACTACTTCTACTACTAATCCTATTTGCACATGGATGCATATAAGGCCGTCGCCAGAGCTCGCCACCGTGGTCTGTCTGCAGCACACTTCTCCAGGTAGTCCGAGGTCTACCCTTGCTCGATCCTTCCTTCTCCACTGTCCTCCTCCAATAGTGTGGCCTGACCGAAGTTTCTTTTTTCCTGTCCTTGTTCATCCTTGTTCATCAGACTTCATACACTTCTAGAATGTCTAGCTTAACTGTCCATGTCCTGTAAAGTACAGATACTGTACAGGAGTTAGAAAAATGAGGAATACATCAGCACTGTAGACAGTTGTTTCTTACAATGCATACTCATACATGTTGTTTTCACTGCTTTATGTAAACGAATAAATGATTGGTGGACAAGGCTTTCTAAGTTCTGTCCTGTAATCTTAAAGGTCAGAAGATATTATCAGGACCATGATCAAAACAGTTAATAGTTTTATAATGTCTCCTAAAATCATTTCTATGACTGTGAGAGTTGATTCCCACCTTCAGGAAGGGGCTGCTTTATTATTTGCAAACCTGAGTTCATCTCTCCTCCACATGGATGTAAATGCAAGTGAAGAAAACCAGGCAGCAATGCTCACCACAGCCAGCGTTATTGTGGAGGGCTTGGACAACATCCTCAACTATTCATCCAACGTGAGTCTTTTAAGGTTGATAATGATTGTATTTATTTCTCTGAGGATGATGGCTGATTTTAATATTACATGTGCAAATAAATCTCTCTATGAGCAGTTTTGTCATTCCCAGTAATATCTGCAGTCCTCCAGAATACCATTTTTGTAACTAGACTCTGTGATGATACTGTGTTTAAGTACATTCTATAGAAAATCTTTATCTTTCACCACACATTTGAGTTGAAATATTGCCTGGAATAATGACTGAAGCGATTCTCCAAAGCCTTCCTTAAACAATTCATCTTATCCAGCTTGACTTTTGAACTTGTTAATGATAATCTAATGTAAACCTTAAAAAATCTCCAATGTCATGCATGTTTTGTGTTGCAGAAGAAAATCTCAGATGCCATTCTTGATGCTCTGAACAATATACAGAGTGCACTGTTGTTTTTTAAGGAGCCTGATGAGGACCCAACCGTAATTCGGCAAACCCACATCAATGTGCTCGTCAGAAGGTAAAGATCCCATTCCTACTAGGCTGCTCAAAGAAGTCTTTCCATTTATTGATATTTCAATCTTAAAAATGATCATCCATCCATCCATCCATCCATCCATCCATCCATCCATCCATCCATCCATTCTCTTCCGCTTATCCGGGGCCGGGTCACGGAGGCAGGAGCCTAAGCAGAGAAGCCCAGGCTTCCCTCTCCCCAACCACCTCCTCCAGCTCATCCGGAGTGACCCCAAGGCGTTCCCAGGCCAGCCGAGAGATATAATCTCCCCAGCATGTCCTGGGTCTACCACGGGCATGCCCGAAACACCTCACCCAAGAGGCAGCAAGGAGGCATCCTAATCAGATGCCCGAGCCACCTCAACTGGCTCCTTTCGATGTGGAGGAGCAGCGGCTCTACTCTGAGCCCCTCCCGGATGGCTGCATTCCTCACCTTATCTCTAAAGGAGAGGCCAGCCACCCTTCAAAGGAAACTCATTTCTGCCGCTTGTATTCGCGGTCTTGTTCTTTTGGTCACTACCCAAAGCTCGTGACCACAGGTTCAATTCAATTCAATTCAATTGAGGTGACGGCAGGAACGTAGATCGACCGGTAAATTGAGAGCTTTGCTTTTACACTAAGCTCCCTCTTCACCACGACAGACCGGTGCAGCGTTCGCATCACTGCACAAGCAGCCCCGATCTGTCTGTTGATCTCCCGCTCCCTTCTCCCATCACTCGTGAACAAGACCCCGAGTTACTTGAACTCCTCCACTTGGGGCAAGAACTCGTTCGTGAGCCGGAGAGGGCACTCCACCCTTTTCCGGCTGAGGACCATGGCCTCAGACTTAGAGGTGCTGATTCTCATATATATTTCAAGATCACACTCATGTTCCAATTTAAAACTACAAACTACAACAAAAACCGAACTGAGAAAAATAAAATGCACTTCAACTGGATACTTATAATTTACTTCCGCGAGCCTCACAGAGCCGCAGATTAAGCCTGGATGAGCCGCACGCGGCTTCGGAGCCGCAGGTTGCCGACCCCTGGGCTATACGGACCAAGCTCTCACTGCAGTTGTACAGAGAGTGAATGGCCCGCAACAATGGGCCAGACACCCCATACTCCCGCAGGACCTCCCACAGGATACCCCTGCCTTCTCCAAGTCCACAAAGCACATGTAGACTGGTTGGGCAAACTCCCACGCTCACTCAAATATCATTGAGAGGATAAAGAGCTGGTCCAGCGTTCACTTGACCCAGTTGTCTTAGCTAATTATAGACCTATATCCAACTGTCATTTTCTCTCAAACGTTCTTGAAAGAGTAGTTGTAAAACAGCTAACTGCTCATCTGCAGAGGAACGGTTTATTTGAAGAGTTTCAGTCAGGTTTCAGAATCCATCACAGTACAGA
>JASGAU010350994.1:0-12659 GCA_030220045.1 Australoheros facetus | reverse complement strand
TCATAGGGGGTCGTTTTGACTGTTGGGTTTTCTCTGTATTATTGTAGGGTCTTTACCCACAATACAAAGCGCCTTGAAGCGACTGTTTGTTGTGATTTGGTGCTATATAATTAATATTGAATTGATCCGAGGTAACGCTGCACTTGCTGACTGTATAGGTTATGTGCCCGACACACATTTACGTCATCAGAGCATTTTTCTTCCCCTTTTTTCCCCCTTCGGGGTTGCTGCATGCCTGAACCATCCAAACCCAGGATCCACCCACTTGCCTAGATCCTAATGTTCTGGCTTCAGTCAAGATAGCAACAAGCAGCAAACACAAACTCTGATCACCTAACTTCACAAGCAGATGACGTAACAGATGCTACATGCATGCTTCATGCGTGTTTAAGCACGTCAGCTTTCTAAGAGTTTAAAGTGTTCAACTTTTTCATTTGATTGACATAACTCCAATATTTAACGTTTCAGTTTTGCCAACACATTCTCAGCCCAGAGTGTTGTATAATGCTGTTTTATCAAATGCCACCTGCATCTTACCATTATGCACAAGCTGTGTTTTGGCTTTGGTGCTTTGACCTGCTGCATGCAGCAATATTAGTCACCAAGAGATAACAGTCCTGTTTTAAGTTGTTTGGTTTATGAGCCGGGAGGCCTTTGTTTGCATCTTGTTTGGCTCTTTGTGTTTCATTGTTTTTCTCACTTGCTGTTTATGTTTAGGCACTAAATTGGAGGTTAGTTTTTCTCTAGTTTTGTATTCTTGATTTATCTTTGTTTCATGCTCCTGTTCTGAGGTGTGTTTTTGTGTTTGGTGTTATGTTTGCTTTCGTGCCTTAGGTTAGGAAAGGTTTGTCCATTTCTTTTTGTATTCCCATTCTGTTCCTTCCATCTTACCTCTGTGTTTGTTGGTCTACTGTCTCTGCTTGAAGTTAGTATGTTTGAGTCTTATTTTGATAGTCTTTTGTCACCAGTGCTTTGTAGTTAGTTCTGCGTATCCTGTCTCACCATCTGTGATTGGTTTCAGTTGTCCTCCCACCTGTTTCCCATCCTCTCGGTATCCTGTGTTTGTATTTGTTGTCTCAGTCTCCCTTTGTCACGGTCTCCCTCATGGCTGTGTCCCTCCTACTTCTGTCTTTTCTGTTTGTTCGTGACCTGCATTATTTTGTATTTTGGCAAGAGCTCAACATTAAAGTTGTTTCTGAGTTCACGCTGAGTCTTCTGAGTCCTGAATTTTGGGTCCATCTCCTGCCTGTTGCGCAGCTGACCCTGACACTGAGGACTACTTGGAAAAGACTGCAAAAGGCACAAAAAAGAGAGAGCTGGGATTGACAGCCCCTTCTCACTTAATGCTGTAACTCACTGTGTCACTGCCACCAAAGAACACCTTATGTGTTACTGAGACACATCAGTGGCTTTGAAAAAATGGTATTACTTGGTACAGGAATGAGAACAGCCCAGTTTAGCTACTTAATACCTCTTTTAGAACATCACAGAACCTCTGCTAGTCCCCCTACAATTTGCATATTGGGCAAACAGATCAGTGGATGACACAGTGAATATGGCATTTCAGTTTATTCTTCAACAGCTTGAGTGCTCAGGAACATATGTAAGAATTTTATTTTTTAGATTTTAGTTCAGCTTTTAATACAATCATCCCAGGACAACTACATAACAAATTACTCCAACTCAGCATGCCAAGTCCCACCTGCCAGTGGATCACCAACTTCCTCACTGGCAGAGAGCAGCAGGTGAGGTCGGGAAAATTCACCTCAAACACCCAGACTATCAGTACAGGGGCTCCACAGGGTTGTGTCCTCTCACCACTGCTCTTTTCTCTGTATACAAACGACTGTACCTCCACGGACCCTTTGGTCAAGATCTTGAAGTTTGCAGACGACACTACATTCATTGGTCTCATCCGTGATGGTGATGAGTCTGCCTACAGACGGGTGGTTGATGAAGTGGTCCTGTGGAGCAGCCACAATAACCTGGTGCTGAACACAGAAAAAACAGTGGAGATGATAGTGGACTTTAGGAAGAGTCCTCCAGCCCTGTCAGCACTTACCATCCTGAATAGAACTGTGATAGCAGTGGAGTCCTGTAAGTTTCTGGGTACGATAATTACCAGGGACCTGAAGTGGGACAGCAACATTAGCTCCATCATCAAGAGAGCCCAGCAGAGGATGCACTTCCTGCATCAGCTGAGGAAGTTCAACCTACCCCAGGAGCTGATGGTGCGGTTCTATCACAGCAATTATAGAGTCTGTCATCACCACATTCATCACAGCGTGGGGCAGCTCTGCTACCAAGCATGACCTCCATAGACTACATGTTCATGCATCATCAGGTCTGCAGAGAGGACAATTGGGGTTAAGTTGCCTTCACTGCCGGATCTGCACGCCTCTAGAACCAAGAAGAGGGCAGAGAAGATCTTCACTGACCCATCTCACCCTGGACATCATCCTTCCCTCAGGCCGGCGTTTTAGCCAGATGAGGATCAGGACATCCAGGCTACAAAGCAGCTTCTTCCCACAAGCCATTATTCTCTTGAACAGTTAAATTACTACACAAACAACATTTCAGTTTCAAACTGCACTTCTACAGATTCTCTTATATAGTATTGTATCAAGTCCAACTCCACCTTCTGAAATCCGCTGCTCAAACCAATGTTTGTTCTAAAATTTTTATTTCTTCTGCCATAATTATTCCACTGGATCTGACTGTTACCTCTTGGACCCCTTCTGTGCCATTAGACACCTTTTAACTGCTGTTGCACTCAGTATTTTAACCTTAAACCCGCACTTTGCACAATATAAGGTATGTGTGTGTGTGTGTGTGTGTGTGTGTGTGTGTGTGTGTGTGTGTGTGTGTCGGAGTGAGTGAAGAAGTAATTGCAGGTTTTTAGTTTTGTTTATTTTTTATTCTGATACTGTGCACTGTGAGCTCCTGTAACCAAAACTAAATTCCTTGTATGCGTAGTATACTTGGCCAATAAAGTTTGATTCTGATTCTGATTAACATATTTGCAGCTCATACCAGCTGTCAGCACGGTGGTGGAGGGGTGATGATTTGGGCTTGTTATGCAGCCCAAGGACCTAAGCACCTTGCAGTCCTTGAGTCGACCATGAACTCCTCTGTATACCAAAGTATTCTAGTAATGTTTGAGGCCATCTGTCCTACAGCTAAAGCTTGGTCCAAATTGAGTATTGCAACAGGACTGTGATCCCAAGCACAGCAGCTAATCTACAACAGAAGGGCTGAAAAAGAAAAGAATCAGCGAGGCAGTGGTCCAATCAAAGTCCAGACCTTAACCTGACTGAAATGTTGGGGTGGGACTTTAAAAAAAGTATATCAATGCCTGCAAACCTCAATGAACTGAAGTATCCTTGCGATGAAGAGCAAGCCAAGATTTTGTCCACAATGATGTGAGAAACTGATAAAGTTATTGCTGCTTCAGGTGATCCTGCAAGCTATTGAATCATGAGGTGTACTTATTTTTTCACAGGACTGAGAAAATCCTGTGAAAACATTCTTATTCACGACTGTAGATGTGTCATTTTTCAAGAGTGTGGCTGTCACGTGTACAACCACACAAGTGGCACATGGAAGGCAGTGAAGCTCATCCTCTTCAATCTCAGTCTTCCGATCTCTTCCCGCTTCATGACTTTTTTCGTTTTTTTTGTTTTTTTCTGTTCCTTGCCATTTGCCCCCCAGTCACTTCACATAAGGAGGGAATTTCTGTTTCTCTCCTGCAGTTTTTCTGCATCTCAATCCCCACCACCCGTGTCACATGCTTTTGATTGTGTATGACTCATTCCACATCCAGATGCATGACCCAGAAAACTATTTTTAAAGCATATCGCATGTCAATATGGTGATATATTTTTACTCATGGTTTTTGTAATGTATAACACTTGCTGTTGCTAGAATTTGCTCATAGGACACTTTTGCTGCAGCATTATTTCTTGAGCCGCAAACTTTACAAATGCTTTGGTCTTATTTCAGCAAAAATATGAGTCAACAAATGTGTGGAGACAAGCCACACCCAGGATTTCTCACAGCTGACATCTTGAATGATTTGCAGTATGTGAAACCTTGTGTGGTTATGTGTTAGTGTGTTTGCACACCTGCAATAAAGAGATATCTTTTCACTTTCCATTCTTCATCACTAAAACATGCAAATTCATCTGAGCCAGCAGTTTGATGCATCACTTGCATGCCGATACCAGAAAGAAGACTTAAAATAAAGCATACCTCATGTTTCATACACTAAAAAAAACACACATTTTTATCCCAGCAGCAGATTTTCATGTGAGTCACATAACCCGTCCCCTTCCTTTTCTTTGCTGCCAATCTGAATATTAATAGATAAAAAAAAATGACCATTTGTGATCATTTTCCAGTCATTTTGTCTTCCGGGCCTAAAACCTTCAGAATGTAAGAAAACGTTTGGTGTGAACCGAGAAAAAAGAAATAGCTTGACTCTGCTCTTCAGCCTTTCAGCGTGCACCACAAGAATACCAAATGACCCAAATAAAATTACTATTCTGTTTGTTTTTTATTTCTTTAATCATGGATCCCATTCTTGAATGCGCAGACACACAGAGGAGAACAAAACATATTGCAAATTTGGGACAAATGCTACCCCAACTGGAGGCAAAGAAACTGGTCACAAAAATGTAAACATTTACTTTTCTGCGTACAAAATGTAAAGTAATGCTGGAGATCAGCTGGAGGAGGCAGCCTGTGATATATATGTGATGTTAGTGTCCATATTTAAATAAAATTAAAAGTCTGCTTTCATCAAACATGTGATGGGACCTGTTTTAAACACTATTAAAGTCCATGTTAATGAGTCACCGTTACTCAAACTGTAAAACATTTAATCACAGGTTATGCTGTAATTACGCTGCACCACCCTAAAGTGAGTGAAAGTGGAAACGAATGTTGGCAGAGCAAACACAGAGGTAATTTCCATTGCTTTTAAAAAGAAAATATGTTAAATCAGCATGTTAGGTTTGAAAAACACACGACAGTCATCCAGTTAACTTTTCTTTCGCTTTATCTGCTGTATATGTGCAGCACAGTAAATGAAAGACCTGATGTAAGACCAGGGTCAGCAATTTATGCTGTTAATAAAAAAAAATACAGATTTTAAAATACAATTATCAGAAAATTTTGTTTTTGTTTTTTTTACAAAACACACAGAGGTTGTCAAAGTGCTGTTATAGTTACAGTAAAGTCAGTGAACAAGTGTGTGAAGTTTGATGGGTCTAGCTTGAACAGCAACATCTATGGTGTGAATTTGAACATCGTAGATAAGATATTCTCAACTTTTTCTTCGAAACAGCAGAGCTAGAAATGAGCGATGCAAAACGAGGAGTCAAGAAAGAGGTAACAACACTTTTGGTATGAAGCTGGCACAGGAGAGCTTTCACACTTAACTTTCCTTTTCTTTGACCTAATACAGTAACATTAAAATGGCACGATGACTGAGGGTACCGCGTCAGCTGGTGCTGTTACGTTCCTGCACCGGAGCGGTCACGCTTCCTCTTTTGCTTTGTGCTGCAGTCTTGTTCACTTTGCCCTTCATGCCCTTAAGATTGTACAGCCTGCTGAGAGTGAAACCAAATGGATTCATTCCTTCCTGTCCATGTGCCTCCTGTGCTGATGCTGTCTGTGCTGCTGGAGTCTGGCTTTGCTGGCTGTGGGAGACCTGCTTCCACCCAGCTACAAACCCCGTGGGACCCGCAGCCCGTAGTTGGGTTGGTGTGGTTGGCGGTTTGTGAAGAGATGACATAGTATCCGAGAAATTTTGACTATGTTGAAGCACTTTGCTTTCTGTCTGGTTCCGCTGACATTTCCCCCAAGTATGCGGCCCCAAAGACTGCATGTCTAATGTGGTTCGAGGGGACACTGGCGGTCTGGAAGGGGAGGAGGACCCACTACGCTGCTGAACTCTCTGAGGTTTGGGAGGAGAGTGTGAAAGCTGCAGGAAAAAAAACAAACAAACAAACAGAAGAGATGCCTGAAACAGTTTTTCATATTTATTCTATTATATGTGGGGCAACTTATCTATAATGCAGTGTAGAATTCTTAAACTCACACGTGCATTAGCAAGCGTCACAAAAGCTTTGTTGCAAATGGAAAAGAGAGGGTGCGAATCTGTGTTATTTTCACTTTCATTAATATTACATGAGTGAAATGAGTTAAAACATGCAAACAACACCACTCTGACTCAGACTGACTATTGCGAGATGAAAGGCAGTGGAATCAGGGCAAGAGAGTGAGTTAAACAGCAATAAATGTGAAACTATTAATCTTTTAGCCCTTCTTTAATACTGTATCAGTGTGAACACGCATGGCACTTCATTTTTAAAAATGAAACCTTTATTCACACTCAGCGTTCAATAATGAACAAGCGTTGTTGTGTTTCAGCTTAGTGCTGCTCTGCTGGTGCAAAATTAACAGATCAACATGCAAACAGAGAGAGAGAGAGAAGGCCAAGAAGCCCTTCTTAAGGAAGGGAAACAAGGAGAAACTACAAAACAGTGAAAATCAGTGGCAACAGGTGTTAGGGAGTGATGAATCCAAAAATGTAAAGAAAGGAGTGGCTCAAGAGTTTTGCACAATACTGTGTGTTATGAAAACTTTCACATTTAATTTTACTAAACTTTTGTGAACCTTGATTTAAAAAAATAAAATAAAAAAAAAACTGCTCATAAGGGATAAAAAGAGACTTTGAGAAATGCGCTATTTCAGCTTGTTACAAACTCTACTCATGTCAGTTTTCTTTATATAGCACATTTCATATGACAGGCGTAGACAGTAATGTGCTTCAAAAAAGGAGGGAAAAAAGGGCATTATACATGAGAAGGTATCACTCTAGAGGATGAAAAATACAGGAATAACCATAATAACAGTGATCCTGAAATAAAAGTTTTGCCCACTGATCACACAAAAAGAGACATGCGTTTAGTCTCCTTTTAAAAGAAGACACTGGTGTAGAAGTAGTAGCTTAGAGTGGGACCATAAAACCAAATGATGATTTAAAATTTAGAAGTGAACAGCATGTAAAGAGGCTCTCATTCATCAACTTAAAGGCAGAAAGAAGCGCTGCAAAAGATATTATTTGACTTGGAGGTGAAGAAAGAAGAAGGATGTTTAAAAAAAAAGTTTAAACCTTTTGGTTTTATTTAAGACTCTGCCTGTAGCATTGTGAATACATTTATTTAACACCTGCTTTATCGCAGCAGGAAAAGTGTAATACTTTCTATTGAAAATAAAAGCATTAAAAAAAAGACTATTCAGAGTCTTAGACGGGAAGCATCTGTAACTGCAGATTTGTTTTCTTTCAGATGACAAAAGGCAGGCTTGGAGATATTGGACACGTGCTTCTGCAAGCTAAGATCACACCCACATTTTTTGGCATGCTCAAAGTGTTTTTCCATCAGGGAAGTTAACAAGGAGTCAAGGCTTGGGATCTACTGGAAAAAAAAAAAAGATTTTGCCCTCATTTAGTTATAAAATACATTTGGGCATCCATTAATACACACTGGTGAGGTTCTTTGTGGGATTAAGGATGTTGGCAGATACAGATCTGTTTACCAAGAGTCAGATGAGAAGTATGATACCACTTTCATGTTTGTATACGAAATAGTTTCAGCTGCTTAGCTTAGCTTAGTGCAGAAACTGGAAACACGGCGATACAACTACAACTAGCCCAAAGATAAATAAATGTGCCCAGCAGGGCTTCTCAAGGTCATCAGCTGAGCGAGTAGATGTTGTTTTAATGAAGTTTATCAGAGAGACACCTAAAGGAGAGAAAATTCATTTCAATTAATAAATAGCATTTTGTTTTTTTGTGATGAAAACTAGCAAAATAAAGGCACATGGTGGCTTTAAATGTTATTTTGACTGATGCTCATACCTTCTGCCCCTCTGTCTTTCTGGATGACTGAGGGCTCTCTCTCTTGCCTGTACCCCTGGGTCTTATTTCCACCTGGTTTGAGGCCTTCTCCATCCCTGAAGACTCTTTGTCCGGTCTCCCTCCTTCAGAAGAAGCTGTTGCCGGCTTAAGGTCACCAGTGGATGATTGCTTTGTCTTTTTTCTCTTTTTGGTTGACTCTCCTGCAGTCGTTCCTCCATCAACCAGTCTGTCTGCAGCTGATTGGCTCAGCGTCACCTCTCTGCCTTTTCCTCCTGTTTCAGTTGAATCTGCATCTCGCTTAAAACAGTCCACTATTCTGTTAGTTTCCTCGCTGCCTCGCCGCGGAGACTCTTGCTCTTCACTCCTCTCGGCCACACTCAGTTTCCTCCCGTGTTCGTCCCCTTCACTCCCATTTCCTTCATTTGTGGTGTTTTCCACCTCCCTCATTTTCACTTTCTTCCCGAGTAAAGAGGAAGAGGAGACTCTAGAAGGCCCAGTTAAAGTCTGTGTTTCTCTGTGTTTACTACCTAATGCAGCATCGCCAGAGCTGTAATTTATGTATGCAGGACTGATGCCAGTGGCGGGAGCATTCAGAATGTTTGAGTGTGTGAAGCTAACGTGATCCTCTATCGTATCATGGTTGCAATAAGCCATATGGTCTAAAACAGGCTCATTAAAAGGCAAATCACTACATTCATAATACTCATCAGAGGTGGCGGAGAGAGTGGAGTCCTCTCTCGAGGAGATATAACCATCACAAACGTCAGAGGTAGGCGTTCGGAAGTCTGATGCGTGTGATGGTGAATTCAGGGTGGGTGTGAGAGGAGGAAATCCATCAGGAGTGGGAGTGTGTACTGTGAGCGACTCCGATTTGCACTCAGGTGTTTGTGAACGGAAGTCTGGCAGGTGTGTTTCAGTGAAGTGTAAACGCAGGGCTTTCTCAGGCGTGTGCGTGCCTATTCGTGCTGTAGGAATTTGCTCTTGAAAGGTGCCGTGCGTGTTATGCTTTGTAGTATTTAGCATACTGTCTGTACAGTCTTCACGTGTGAATTTTGCTTGTTTATCTTGCTGACTGTGCGTGTCAGCAGCAGATGTGTGTCCGCCATCGCCAGATATGTGCAGGCGGCTTGAGGTACAGAACACCGGCGCTTTCAGAGCCTCTAGCGGACCCATATCCTGTGGAGTCAATTTAGAATATGATATTTTCTGTGGTTCATGTGCTCTTGCGAGAAATGTTCTGCACTGTGTCACATTTTCACCTTGCTGGTTTGGAACGTCATCAAATTCAGAGCCTGTCAGAGTTCTTTCAGGGCCCGTTGTATCTGCCTGTATTGAGGCTACACAGTCTATGTCCATCTTCTCAGTAATCCTGCAATCTTTTGAAGTCTTGGGGTCAACATCTTTTGGAATTTCCAGACTGGCTGCCTTTGGTGCATCATTAATCAAAACATCTGACTGCGCTTGTAGTTGGTTTCCAGTGACCATTTGGGATCTCGCTCCATCATCAGCTCGCCCATCTGCTTCCATACTCGTCTCTTGGGATTCAGAGGGTTGCTTTGGAGTTTCTTTATGATTTCCTGTGTTCTCAGTGTCCTTTTGTGCCCCTGTCTTACTGGCACTGTCGTCCTGCAGCTTAGGGATAGTTTGGCACTCTTTTACCAGAAATGTCTGCTCAACAGTTGCTACATCAAGCGCACTGTGGGCCAATAGTTGCCCTGTGCTGGCCTTGGGCTTCTTAACAAGACATATCTCTGGCAGCTTCTGCCCATTGCCGATGTTGCTGTCACTGATAACTAGGTGGACAGTACGAGGTTTAGGGACGGGAGGAGCTGGGGTCAAAGAAGATGATGCAGGGAGAGGAGGATTTAGTGCTGTAAAGGAAGAAGTAAGAGGAGGAAGGGAAGATGAGCTGGTGGAGGAAACAGAAGCACTAGTAGATGTGCTTGAGTGCACTGTAGTAACAGGGATGTGGTTATTTTTAGACTGCGTGGCAGAAACCGGGGAGGTGGAAATGTTGCTGTGGATAGTTGGAGTCTGGATGTTAGAAGCCACTTCAGTAGAGATTTGTGGTTGCTTGTGAACAGCTTGTGTGTGTGAATCTGCATGTGACGGTGGAGTCTTTTCTTTTGAGTCTTGTTCTGTGTTTAATTCCGGGGAGTCAGGAAGCTGAGAGGCGTGTGTGCCGTTCAGCATCGGGGTGTCTGCCCTGTACACAACATAACTTTGTGTGTTTAAACTACTTGCAGGTGCTGCTTCTTTTTCAGTGTTTAAATTTGGAAGCGAGTCTGACTCAGTGTGACTGTTTGTGGAGACGGGTTGTGCCTTGTGGGAAATCTTCCCCTCTTTAGGAGCGGATGCTTTGCTGCTGGATTGGGGAAGTTCATGTGCACTAAGAGGAGCTGTATCAAGGCCTGTGTTTGGGTTAGTGGCTGTGTCTGAATCATATTTATTCCCCACGCTGACAGAATTAGCTGTGTCTGTATCCAGGTCAGACGTTTGCCCAGATGCAGGTGATTTCTGTTCAGATGCCTCTTCTTTACTTTTGACATCACTGAGTTGTGCTTCCTGGGCTTTGACTGTGACTTCATCAGCATTGGATTTATCTTGAGCTGGTTGGCGAGTATTCACCTCCTCTTGTTTAGGAGTTACCTGTGTGGGATTGGCAACTTCTGGCTGGGTTTCCTTTACTTTGCTGAAAGGACTGCTAAACCTGATTGCCTGGCTGGTTTCAAACATCTCCGAACGCTGCAAGTGGACTTGAGTCGGTTTGTTGGCATCCCGAATGTTAATGAACCCTATTACATCACTTGGGGGGTCAGGTTCCGGCCATGTGGGCAGGTATGCGATTAAGCATGCTTTTTCTAGATTTGTTAGTCCAGGATGGAGCGGAGGAGCTTCCTGAATGACTTCGTTACTCGCCTTACCTCGCCTCTTCTTCTTGGAGTTTTCTGGATTTTGGAGTTCTTTGGGGCTTTCTTGGTTAACAGGGGTGGGTGTGGGGCTGGGGTTGGTCAAAGCAACCAGGGCATATTTGGGGTTGTATAGCTTCCTCGCAAAAGCAGCAGAAAGGGGCGCCACAGTGGCTGGCTGCGGGAGGGGCTCCGGCTCAGGCTCAGGCTCTGTGACAATCTGCCGGAGGTCAGCAGAACTGGAGGTCACATAGAGGAGGCGAAACAGTTGGTCGAAGCCATCCACAGCCTGGCCCGTGACCACCGTGATGAGATTCCTATCCAGACGCGAGGCCATCCAAGTAAAACTATTCAAAAAGTAAATGCATAAATAAATAAACAATGCAAATTTAGACTCATTTTAACTGCACCACGATGCCCCAAAACAAACTGCACTTGACGCCAAGTAATGAGTGAGCAAAAATAGATCCGAAATTGTCCGGTCACTTAAGAACTGCACTGTACCCTAAGAATATATTAATCTTGTAGACCGTAAACATTTAGAACCTGTTGGTCTGTTATGCAGAGAATGCAATGTTTATTTATTTCTCATGCCAAGTTGTCAGTTACAAAAGCAGGTGGGGCACATGGCGATAATCTGCTTCTTTCACAGTCTGCCTCCTTCTCACACACATAATGCACACTGACCTGTATGAGCCAGACACAGCTTTGTCTCCATCAATGAACATGAATTTGTGACCCATTCGCCCTCTGACCTTGGTGCAGGACCGCGTGTAGAACTCTGCTCCTCCTATGCAGCGTACACGAAGGTGCTGAAACACAAATACACACTCAATTTATCATATTTCTTCCTATTAAAGACCCAGAAGTGCTTTTATTGGTGCATTATATACTAAAGGGCTGCAAAAAAGTGTGACCAGACAGTGAGTCACACTATGTCAGCCAAATATTTGCAGCTGAAATGTAGCAAATGTAGACTTTTTTGTAACCCACAACTGCTTGTCAGGAACTTTTGCACTTCATAATAATCCCTAAAACATACGTACAGTATTAGCAGTCATTTTCCACTTATTGTGATTGAGCTAAGGTAATTGCTCCACATGCTCAAATATCTGAGCAATCACACAAACTACATCCAGTGTAAACACTCTGATTAAATCTTATATAACCAACATTATAATCTCTGTCCTGTCTTTACTTGATTTGAGAGCCAATATTCGCTGCCT
Organism: Australoheros facetus; assembly: GCA_030220045.1. NCBI lineage: Eukaryota > Metazoa > Chordata > Actinopteri > Cichliformes > Cichlidae > Australoheros > Australoheros facetus. The sequence continues at coordinate 597 of JASGAU010350994.1, read as the reverse complement.
GTGTTGGAAAATGTTTTCTGTCTGCCTTCGCTCCCCACGTGCATCAGTGAGCCTTGGCTGCCCATGACCCTATCACTGGTTCACCTCTGTTCCTTCCCTGTTGATACATACTGACCTCTGCACACCGGGAACACCCCACAAGAGCTGCGGTTTTGGAGATGCTCTGATCCAGTCGTCTAGCCCATCAGAATTTGGCCTTTGCTAAACTCGTTACTCCTTACACTCCCATTTTTCCTGCTTCTAACACGTCAACTTTGAGGAAAAAATGTTCAATTGCTCCCTAATATATCCCACCCACTAACAGGTGCCATAAAGAAGAGTTAATCAGTGTTATTCACTTCACCAGTCAGTTCAGTTCAATTCAATTCAATTCAATTCAATTCAATTCAATTTTATTTATATAGCGCCAAATCACAACAAATAGTCGCCTCAAGGCGCGTTGTATTGCAGGTAAAGACCCTACAATAATACAGAGAAAACCCAACAGTCAAAACGACCCCCTATGAGCAGCACTTGGCGACAGCGGGAAGGAAAAACTCCCTTTTAACAGGAAGAAACCTCCAGCAGAACCAGGCTCAGGGAGGGGCAGTCATCTGC
>JASGAU010350993.1:0-16870 GCA_030220045.1 Australoheros facetus | reverse complement strand
TACAGTAGGTGGCAGTGGCGCTCTCATTGTCAGAGTGTACACAGTAAGTAATAGCTCTATGGTGTACGTTTTTTTTGCCTACACTCAGCGTAGAGCAGGCGCCGCTGTGACTATTTATAGTCGAGGCAGAGAGTGGGGGGGCGCAAAAGGTTTTCTTCTTTCTAGGGGGGTTGTAACAAAAAATAATTGAGAAGCACTGCTCTATGGGGATGGGGTTTTGGAGGGATGACCGGTGCTTAAGACTGCAGCCCTGCTTCCTGGTCTCAACCACAGATGAATGTTTCCCCTTTTTCTATAAAGTCCACATTGTTTATTGGACACCATTATAACAGCCAGCAATTTAAGGAGTACATGCATCTATGCATGTCAGTCCTGGTCCAATTAGGAAGGAATCTGACACTGTTTTGGCAAAGTTACATGCCAAAGTTAACTTTAGTGACCTCTGAGTAAGGTAAGCAGAAGTCATTACTGCTGACATGAATTATTATTTTACAAAATCTACGTTTATCATTAGCCAGCAGTTTCAGATTCCCTTCTATGTTGCTTACTCTGGGCTCTGGAAGACAATCAGCAATGGTTGCTGGTGTCTCTAGCGTCACGCTTCTCAAAACAGAGTCGCCAATAATCAGAGTTTGTTCCTTAGCAGGTGTGTTGCCAATTGGAGACAAATGATTTAAGATGTGAACAGGTTGGTGGTGTACTGGGGGCTTCTGTTTAGGGCTTCACTTCCTCCACACCATTACCCAGCTGGCCTGATTTCCTAGTTGTTGGGGTTGAGCGCTAATGGTGGCTAAGCTACCTTAACTTAGCTTACCTCACACCAACTACAAGGGCCTGGCTAGCTACAAGTTTTTAATAATGTTTCAAAAACATTTCTGAAATCAGCAAACACCCATTCTGTTTCACTGACCCTTATTTTTCTCCATTCATCATCAGTTTGAACTCAACTTCTCACTCTTCACTCTCGCTGGCTCAGTGACTGACATCATTGATCGCTCGCCTCTCTTTCTTGAGCGGTAGGAAACTGATGGAATCTGTACTTCTGACCCATCCTGGGGTCAACAGAAGTCTTGCTGTTATTGCTGCAGTTTATGCAGCACACCAAAATTGAGCACCTTTTATTGGTCATACTGGCAGGCATTCAGGAAACTAAAATTCAGTAAAACACACTTCGCCTAACACAACATGACAAACATTTAACTTGGCTTCGGAAGTTACGTGATTTCACTTCACTCAGTCTCCTTAATCTCTTGCCTCTGTTTACACTGCAATAGAGCTAGGCTGCTGGGGGCTGCTGGGAGTGTTTCTTCTTCACTCACCATTTTTCCACTCTGCATTTAATCATTAGTTCTCTAGCTCTTTTCCACAAGTGCATCTTTTGTCCTGTCTCCCTCCCCTCTGCCCCAACCAGTAGTGGCAGATGGCGTCCCCTCGCTGAGCCTGGTTCTGCCAGAGATTTGGTCCTGGTATAAAAGGGACTTTTACCATCACGCTGTTGCAAAGTGCTTGCTCATAGGGGGTCGTTGGATTTTTTGGGTTCTTGAGCACCTTGAGGTTACTGCTGTTGTGAATTGAAGGTATATAAATAAACCTGATTTGAATTGAACTATGGTAAACATGAAAATAGTGATAAAGGTGTACGTTACAGTGTGAGAGTCCTAACTGAGTGGCAACCTCCAGGGTTTGAAAATACCCAGTCCTGGTATTGACTGAACTGAAGTTCCTATAATGGACATCAGACTTCCATGTGAAAATGACCTCATAGTATAACCATAGTATTAAAAGGGATGTTTAAAACCTGGTTTGCTTGGTTATTGACTTAGATTAGGGGTGTGGCTGCCTTGATTTGTCATGTGTGCTTACACTGGGAGCCGTGGCCATCGCTGTCTGCCAGCCCTCACTCCCACTAATTTGAGTCACTGACATGGACTTTCGTTTGTGGTGTCAGTGCCTTTTGGATCATTTTAATGGAATTATGAGAAACGGGTGGCTTATGGCAAGGTGGCTATGACCATCTTTTATATACAGTCTATAACCATGACCAAGGATCTGTATTGGCTCAGTCACACAAGGGTAAAAACAGCATGGCAACCTCTTTGCAACTAGGAAAAATTAGTGGGTGCCTGGCAATTGCATTGAATTTTTATATTCAGCCACCAGTTTCAAGTAGTTGCAGAGACCAACTGGTCACCCAGAGACTGAGGGTGCTGCATGCTCAACTTCTGGGCAACCCCTTTCAATCGCGAGACGATTGCACAGGTCGCATGGTGGGGAGCAACCTGACTCCCAGCAGTCGTAGTCTGATTTTGATTGACTACAGTCACTCTCAGACACATAACTATTGGTTGTGCCATTGTCACCAACCATTAGTTTCCCTAGTCTGACTGAAATATAAGTGAGACTTCAGGAGTGAGAATGTGACAGAACCCTCTGATTCCAAACAAAGTCAGTCTTTTCTCTTTCTATTATGAACTTTTAGTCCAAGGCAGTTTCAAATTTTAAAAGCTCCCCAGCACTTGCAAAAAGTCTGCAAACCTCATGGCAAACACTAATGAGCATGTTCAGTGATCCTCACAAAGCAGAAGAAAACATGGAAGCTAGAAAACATCTTTAACTCATTGGCCAGGTGAGCAATTTTTCTTCAAGTGATCAGATTAGTCTGGTATCATTGTCCCCCTAATGCATTCATGGCTTCCATCTGTCTATCTTCAGTGTGGCTGCTAGGGTTTGTCCTTTATGCCCAACAGGCTGAGTCTCTCAAATATTCTTACCACAGAAATGAACATGAGATTTATGAAGCTTCCAAGAAATATAAGACTACAGAGTGTTATATTTACTGATGGCCAGCTCAGATAAAGGTAAAATTATGAGTGTTGAGTGCAGTATTGTGCAATTTGCTTGCTTACCAAATGAGTTTATCGCCGCCATTAAAATTGAGCTGTTAAAATAAGGATACATTGTGAGAGACTGAGAAATGGACTCATTATTAACATTAGCTGCCCGCACTGGGCTGGTTTGCATTTGTTGTTCTGACACAGTTCTTCAACACTGAAATCAGAACTGGAGTTCTGACATTTCCTTATGACAAAAGCAGTGTGTCAGGCCCTCAATCATCTGAAAAGCATCATTAACATTTTTTTCATCTTCCAAAGATATATATTTTTTTGCCCTTAATAAGACCTGTTTTCCTGCTGCAGCAAGCTCAGCTGCATACCTTCACCCTGCTACACAGAGATGCAAGGTTTTAACTGCAGAGGAGATGGGGTACAATTGAAAGCTGAAGAATGTGATTGGATATGATGATAAACACGCAGTTTAGCAATATTACTTTAACATTAAATAATGTTTACTTGATCAGAACGAGGTCAGATTGTAGAACCAGGAAATGCTGCTGATGACACAGAGAGGATGGTTGGATAATGGGAAGGATGGGCAAAAGAATAGATGTGATGTGTTTATGTATGCTGAATGCAAAGGCATATGAATCTCTTACTCATAGTGCAAATCAATATGTCCCTGATTGCAGAGACTGCCCTTGATAACATAATTTAAATCTGAGCCTGGTTTAATGCTGTTGGTTTGGCGATAAAAAGTCTCTTTTCAATTCAGAACAAATCAGTCATGAATGTGCACTCAGATTCTTATAAACCAATTAGCTTTTGGAAAATATTTTCTCTAGGCTGAAAATGATTATTGTTGTGATGTCAAAGCGTTAGCATTATTACTTGAGATTATATTAAACAACAACTCTTGCAATGCAATGTTCCTTTGGAAAACTAGACAATAACTGTGACTCTAAATATGTTAGCTTGTCTTTTCTGCTGTTAAGTTAGCATTCACTCCGATTGTTAAGACTCTAATTAAGTCTCAGCATGTAGTGATTTGCATTTGTGTTGTGCATAACTCAGTCTTAGTTACACAAAAGCAAGAGTCAAACTTATTACAATCTGTAAACTTGTATTTTTATTTCGGTGTTTCAGTTTAGCTGTCTGCCAATCTAGAATTAATGCCGACATTCCAGTCAGGGCAGAACTACTTCAAGAAATATGACTATAAATGGTTTTTCTGGGTGTTGTGTCTCTGAGGTACATACTGCATCTAATAAAGCTGAACTGGCTTTCTAGCTTTTCATTTCATCTGAGTGTACAACCAAATATTGCTCCTACATAAGATAAGAAATGCCTTATTTATCACAAAAGTTGGGAAATTGCTGTGTTACAGCAGCCAAACATTAAAAACATAGCAATTCAATACAATAAATACAGTATCACAGAAAAAAATAACTTGGGAAAGTAAAAAAAAAAAAAAGAAAGAAGAAAAAAGAGAAAAATACATTAAAGAAAGAGCTCAATTAAATACTCAGTTTATGAGGTGGTAAAGAAACAGTATTTAGAGGAAAGCGTTCAGCTGCATGTCAGGAAGTTGCGCAGAGGCTGGTCAGGATCTATTAATTATCCAGTCATTCATTATAGGTACAGTCATGTGGATGGCCTCTGACATGGAAGAATCCAAACAGTGTGTTGACTGAACCTGGATTTAAACAGCAATGGCAGCAATTCACTGTTGACCGTTCCATCCAACCTAACGTCCTTCTTACATTAAATTTGTGGCTATAGTACCAGTCAAAGGTTTGGACACACTGGTGTATGTCCAAAGTTTGTTGACTGGTACTGTATGTGGCAGCATCACCTGGCTGGCTCCCTTGCGCCACATGTAATTAAAAAAGGAATTGGAGAGCTTTGTGTGTTTAATTAAACACATGCTCTGGCTAGATATACTCAGGCTTACCTCAACACATGGCCTGGGCTCTGGAACCAGTCTCCTCAAGAGAGGCTGGTTTCTGTTCCAGTCTGGAGTTGCCTTCGGGCTGGTATCCCCTCTGCTTGCTGCTTGTACATTGGAGTTTTCACCACTGGAGGAGAGGGTCGTCTCCCTGCACCTTTGGGCCAGGGAATGGGTCCTGACTGTTTGTGCTTACGTGCCAAATAACAGTTCAGAGTACCCAGCTTTGTTGGAGTTGCTGGGGAGGGTGATTGAGGATGCTCCATCTGGTCACTGCATCGTCCTTCTGGGAGACTTCACTGCTCATGTGACCAATGACAGCGAAACCTGGAGGGGCGTGTGATTGAGTTGTCACAAATTTAATGAATGTAAGAGTAAAGAACAAGACAATGTGGTTTACCAAGTTGAGTTAATGCAAAAATTCAGAATCAGCTGCGGAAACTGTTCGTTCCTACCAAAGTAATGTCATCACAAACGCATTACTGTCCAGCACAGGCCTTGTGTTTTTCACCGTGTAATTCTTCCTCAAGTTGTTTTAAATTCTAAAACAAATGACACATTATCATAAAAACCAAAGCATGTATAAAAATGCCTAATTAGGACTTTAGTTGTGGTTTAGAGCCTTTTTAAATGGCATCTCTTCACTATCTTTATTTGTTCTATGTTTTGTTTATGTAGCTTTACTGGAACAGCTTGGTTCAACAGTTAGCTGGTAGCGTTTGAGCTAAATGATTAGTGTCTTTCTTCCTCCCAAGCCAGCGGTCTGTACTGTGTATTTAACAGTGTCGTAATGCTGCGCTCTGACACTTCCCTCTGTCTTTCAGAGAGTATCAGAGGAGAGCTGTCAGAGGATTAAAAAAATAGCAGTTAGCTGCAACAAAACACACTCCACATTAAAGCAAATTGCTTCTTGCGATTGTTGATAGTTTCTCATTGTTGTGTCCCTCTCGGTTGGAGCTGTGATGTTGATTGTGGCTGAAGGGGCCTTCAGATGACTGATAAGCATTGATGAATGAAAATGGAAATGCTTTTCAGCGTTTTGCCTTCAAAGGGAAATCAAAAACGGTAGAAGGAGAGGGGAGAGAAGAGGCGGGAGAATATTTGCCTTTTTGCAATTAACAAGATATGTTCTTTTTTTTTGTGGTCAGAAAAATGGAAATGGCTTTTAAGGTCGTAAAGGTCGAGCGCATCGAAGCATGGTGGCTCTGCAATTACTCTTCAGGCAGCAGCCTGATTGGGGGGAGGGTGGGGCGGTGGGGGGTGGGGGTTTGGCCGTGCATCGATGGTCAAATTAACGAGATGACCGGCTTCCTGTCGAAAAGATCACATGTGATTACCGTACATCAAACAGACAGAGTGCTTAAATTATCTCCCCTCTTACTGTGAAGTCAGAGAAAAGGGGATAAAACACAGATGGACTGATTAGTTAAAGGCATTAAATGTCAAAACTTTCACTGGCCACAGCTTGAATGCTTGTGTTTCTCCTCTACACAGCGAGCAGGAGGGGGGCGGGGTCGTCCTTTAAGTTTACACTAACTACACTAAATGACTGCCCTAATGACATGATTAAGGACATACTGGATATCACTGACCTCTTCTATGAAGCTTCTGTGAATTGCATTGTGTTTATTTAAATATTCTGATTACAAAATAATGCCAAATATTATTTTGGTTCCACACATTCTCACAGGAAGCCGAGGAGTAGGATGACTTCACTTCAAAGTCCTCGGCATTCAACACACAGTTTTCCCTGCTCTATGCTCATGGTGCCCTCAGTGGAAAATTGTTCAACTTTTGGAACACTGATGCACTTGCCCAAGTCACTTTTCTGCTACCATTATCAATAAGAAGAGTGATTAATGACAACTACAGCACATATAAACAATGGCTGAGGAGAAACCGATGCTGGCTGTCAACCCAGTTATTTACAATCTATCACTGAAGATGGTTTTCATATCCTAGCAACAGTAATCGCTCTGAAAAGGCACTTCTATCCCAAAAGCCATTGCCCATGGAGGCAGATGCTCAACTTATTATTAAACTATTGCACCTAGTAAGATTTCAATAGTGGCTTGTACTAATATTTTTCATGGTGGCCTGCCAAAACTTCTTTGATGTAAGTTTCTTGTGATATCATATCAGCAGTATTCATTTTGTAACCAAACTTTTGTTTCAGTTTCCTTGGGACACCAGTTGAAATTCAGATTCACACAGAAATTAATCAGCAACCACATTGATAGGAGTCCTCAACTCAACTTTTAGTGTCAATTGCTGCCGAATGTTTAAGACAGGCGGAGAACTCAAATTACGTTTCCCACGACCCACGGTGTGCAAAGAGGCGTGTTCAATATAAAATATACAATATATACTCAAAATGCACAATGTATGGACAGTACATTAAAATATTCAATATGAACAATATATACACAGTTACACACTATATACACATTAACTAACTAACTCGACACAGTAACAGTAACTGGTAGCAGCAACGCAGTGGCTGTAAAGTAAGTAATAAGTAATAAATAATGTAAAGTAAGGTGGCAGGTGCTGGGGGATATGGTGAAACTGTGTGTGTGTGTGTGTTTGGGGGTGGGGGTGGGGGCAGCAGATTACAATGTAGTATCTTGGGTAGCAGGGGAGAGATGGCACAGACTTCAGCTTCCTGACAGCCTGGTGGAAGAGGCTGTTGCTCAGTCTAGTGGAGGAGGTTCGGAGGCTCCTGAACCTCCTCCCTGATGGAAGGAGACTGAAGAGGCTGTGTGAAGGGTGGGTGGGGTCGCCCACAATGCTGGCTGCTCTGTGGGCGAGGTGGGTGTTGTACAGTATATGTCCTGGAGGGAGGGGAGTGGGGCGCCGATGATCTTTCCAGCAGTCTTCACTATGCAGCGCAGGTGATTCTGTTTGGAGGCTGTGCAGCTTCCGAACCACACAGTGATGCAGCTGGTTAAAACACTCTCAACAATGCCCCTGTGAAAAGGGACAGATGCTGGAGTTCTCGCTCTGCTCAGTTTGCAGAGGAAGTAGAGACGTTGGGCTTTCTTGGCCAGTGCAGCAGAGTTGGTGGTCCAGGAGAGCTCATCTGAGATGTGCACAGCCAGAAATTTGGTGCTACTCACCCTCGCTACTGTGGAGCCATTGATGGTTAGAGGGGGGTACTGGGTGTGTGACCTTCTAAAATCGATGATCATCTCCTTTGTTTTCCCCACATTTAGAGAGAGGTTGTGTTCTCTGCACCATATGGCCAGTCTGCTCGCCTCACTCCTGTAGTGGGAACATTGTTGTTGATGAGACCCATAACTGTTGTGTCATCCACAAACTTGACAAAGAGGTTGGTATTGTGGATGGGAGTGCAGCTATGAGTCAGCAAAGTCTAAAGCAGGGGGCTGAGCACACATGTCTGAGGGTCTCCTGTGCTCAGTAAGATGGTGCTTGAGGTGTTACTGCCAAATCTCACTGATTGTGGTCTCCCAGTGAGAAAGTCCAACAGCCAGTTGGATAGTGAAGTAATGAGGCCCAGACAGTATAGTATGTGAATAAGTTGCTGAGGGATGATGGTGTTGAATGCTGAGCTGAAATCTATGAACAGCATTCTGAAATGGGACTCTTTTGTGTCCGGGTAGGTGAGGGCTTTGTGGAGGGCGTGGGAGACGGCGTCACCAGAGGTGGAAAAAGTACAGAGTTCTGTACTAGAAATACAAGTACCTGTGTTAAAAAAATACTTTGGTAAAAGTTGAAGTACTGGTTCAACTTCTTTACTTAATTAAAAGTAAAAAAGTATAGGCTCTGAAATGTACTCAAAGTAAAAAAGTAAAAGTAGCAGGTTGTATAAATGTTGAATTCAGTGAATGAATCTCAGCATCAGCAGCTTTGATTCAAACTCATCTCTGCTACACTTATGTAACCTGTTACTCTGACCATGAACACAGCCTCTGTGCACCAGTCCAACACAGAGCTTTACTGTAGCCTGTTTATCACGGACTAAACTGTATTTTCTGAGAATCTTTGAATTATACAAAGTTAGCATACCTCAGTTTGTTTTGCAGTCCTTACCTTTAAAGCTAACCTCTCCTGTCCTCTTTCTTACATCTATGTTTGAACTTCTCTCTCTGCTGATATTTGTTGAGCATTTAGAAATGTTGCATTTAAAATTACCTGCCACACGTTACTCTCTTTATTTTCGCTCCTCTTCAGTAGCGCTAGCTAAGATGCTGACGTACCACGACCACAACTTACGTACTCGGTTCGGCCCACTATAACCCCTGATTATAACACTATATATAATACATAAATTACATGGTTTTGCCTCTTTAATTGCTTTGTATGCAATAAGCCCAGAGGATAGAGGATACGGCAGTAGGATTGTCTCTTTTTTGTTATTGTTCCTTCATTTAGGCTTAGATTGTTTGATGTTTGATGGCGCAGTGACTGGAAATGCAAACTTCTCTCAGACGTGTTAAACCTAAAGTAACGAGTCTGTTTTGAAAATGTAAGAAGCAGAAAGTACAGATGCTTGTGTAAAAATGTAGGGAGTAAAAGTAAAATGTAGTCAGAAAAATAAATACTCAACTTAAGTACAGATACCTGTAAAATCTACTTAAATACAGTAACGAAGTATCTGTACTTCGTTACTTCCCACCTCTGGGCGTCACCAGTGGACCTGTTGGCTCAATATGCAAACTGAAAAGGGTTCAGAGAGAGGGGAAGGGTGTTTTTAATGTGCCGCATGACCAGTCTTTCGAAGCTCTTCAGAGTGGTTAAAGTCAGTGCAATGGGGCGGTAATCATTGAAGCAAGCTGCTGATTGCTTCTTTGGTACAGGTATGATGGTGGTGGTTTTAAAGGTGGTGGGGACAACAGCCTGGCTCAAGGAGGTGTTAAAGATGTCTGTGAGGACATCCTTGAGTTCCTCGGCACAGTCCCTCAGCATGCGACCAGGAATGTTGTCTGGACCAGCAGCCTTGCGAGCGTTGACTTTGGAAAGAGGACAGGCATAACATCTGGACATTGGGCAGTGTGGTGGCTTTCTGCGCAGGTGTGATGCTGTGTTTGTCACACCATGCAAAAAAAGTGTTGAGGTTGTCCAGGAGAGGGCTGTTGTCATCACAGGTTTGTGGAGAGGGATTGTAATCAGTGATGGTCTGGATCCACTGCCACAGACTCCTTTTGTCTTTGCTGTGTCTGAACTGGCTTGTTATCTTTAAGGTGTACTGGTGCTTGGCTTTTTTGAGGCCCCATGACAGATTGGCCCTGGTTAGTTTCAGGCCAGCTGCATCACCAGCTCTGAAAGCAGCATTGCATGCTTTCAACAGCCCCAGACCTTCCCAGTCAGCCATGGTTTCTGATTGGACCGAATGGTAATGGTCCTAGTGACAATGACATCGTCAAAGCACTTTTTAGTGTAGGAGGTGACAGTCTCTGTATATTCTTCTGTCTATTTCATGGTTGTATGTGGCAGCTTGCTTAAACATGTTCCACTCTGTGATGTCAAAGCAGTCCTGAAGTGCTGAAGATACACCTTCAGGCCACACACGGATCTGCCTCTTGACTGGTTTGGTGACTTTTACCCTGGGTCTCTATGCTGGCATTAGCATAACAGTGATGTGGTCTGAGAGTCCGATGTGCGGGAGGGATGGGGCTTTATATGATATCATATTTATATGCTCCATTGTGTTCAGTGTAGACCAAGTCCAATGTGTTATTTCCCCTTGTTGGAAAATCAACATGCTGCTGTAGTTTGGGAAATACACTTTTGGCATCAGCATGGTTGAAATCCCCAGCCAGGAAAAGAAATGTATCCGGGTTTGCTGTCTGCTGCTCACTGATGGCTTGATGAAGTTCGATGAGGGCCTGCCTCCTGTCTGTGTTGTTGTTGATAGGCGGGATGTAAACAACAACCAAGAGAATTGCTGTAAACTTCAGCGGCAGGTAGAAGGGACGGCATTTAACAATCAGTAGTTCTACCAGCGATGAGCAGTGTTTACAGACCACGACAGTCTTGACACCAAGCATCCCTTATGTCAGGGCTCCTCAAATCCATGCCTTGAGGTCCGGTGTCCTGCAGGTTTTAGATGTGTCCCTGATCCAACACACATGATTCACCTGTGCACATGATTCACAGGGCACATTTTCACCTGTGCCCTGTGTTCCCCAGCTGTTTCTTGTCTCCCATTATTACCTCCTGTGTGTATTTAAGCCCCTGTGTTTGTTCTGTTGTCTGTTGCGTCCTCCCTCATGGTGGTGTGGTTTTGTTCCAGTTTTGCTGTTTTTCCGTCAACTTCAGTTTTGTTTTACCTAGCTCTTGTACGTACATGTTGGATCCCTTCTGTAAATAAACCATTAACTGCATTCAGTCCTGTTTGGAGTTCTGCATTGGGGTCCACCCAGCTCACTACACTGCTCACACATGACACTTATACCTCTGAACGTGTCGAACGCAATACAGCACACTTCAAAAGAGCTGTCGTTCATGGACTTCAGTTAGCAACAATTATCATAATAACCCTATATTGTCTGTGAACTGCAATATCTCAGCTTTCAGACACCATTGGAATTTTTCCAATAGGATAAATGGTCACTGAATTATGGTAATTCAAAGTCCCCTTGATCAGCCGGCTCTGCGGTGATACGCTCAGTCTTAAACAACTGTTCACAGCAGGTAAGGGCAGGTAACAGGTGCTTCAGCAGCGATCGCTGGCGTTATAGGGTTAAAAAGGTCAGTCTTCAATAAAGAAAGATAAAACCAGTAAACCATTCACCTGGATAATTTAGTTAGGGTTGTGGCTACACTATTAACAATTGTCTCAATGAAGGCAGCTGGAGCTGATCGTGTCTGCAAGGCTTCATCTACTACTTTGAGCCATTAAACTGGACCTCTTCACTCTGTGTGTGCTGTTGGTGTCTTTTTGGAGTATTTTTAATGGATTATCTGACTAATGGGACTTGCTGTGTGATACAGACCATCCAAAAGTTTTCTGCTTCAGTTTTGATGAAGGAAATTCTAGTGTTTTCTAATTTTAAGGTTATGAATGCATCTTGCTATCTAAACTTGCTAGTATTTGCTGATTATTATTAGCACATTATGGCATTAGCATATACATTAGCACTCCAGACTTTCATCCATAAAAGGTTACTTCTGGCTTCAAAGAACATCTTAAAGCTTCAAATTTTAGAGTCCAAAACCAATGGGCACTGAATGGCTTAATGGCTATCTTGGCAACATAACAGAAAGGGAGGGAACACCAAATAATTTCCAGCCAGTAGTAGAAAGATATATTCTTCCAAAAAATTAAAGGAACACTCTTTTTTTTAATCAGAGTATAGCATTAAGTCAATTAAACTTCTGGGATGTTGATTTGGTAAAAATGAAACAACCCCCAAAACAGGAATGGTTTTACAGGTGGAGGCCACTGACATTTTTCTCTCCTCATCTTTTCTAACTGTTTTTTACTAGCTGTGCATTTGGCTAGGGTCAGTGTCACTACTGGTGGCATGTGGCGATACCTGGATCCTACAGAGGTTGCACAGGTAATCCAACTCCTCCAGGATGGCACATCAATACATGCCATTGCCAGAAGGTTTCCTGTATCTCTCAGCACAGTCTCAAGAGCATGGAGAGGATTCCAGGAGACAAGCAGTTACTCTAGGAGAGCTGGACAGGGCCGTAGAAGGTCCTTAATCCATCAGCAGGACCGGTATCTGCTCCTTTGTCTAAGGAGGAACAGGATGAGCACTGCCAGAGCCCTACACAATGACCTCCAGCAGGCCACTCGTGTGAATGTCTCTGACCAAACAGCCAGAAACAGACTTCATGAGGGTAGCATGACGGCCCAACATCCTCTAGTGGGTCTTGTGCTCACACCCCGGCATCGTGGAACCTGATTGGTATTTGCCATAGAATACCAGACCTTGCAGGTCCACCACTAGCGCTCTGTGCTTTTCATAGATGAGAGCAGGTTCACCCTGAGCACATGTCCTTGGACCCACTATCAGACCCTATACTGGTGCAGTGGATCCTGGGTTCGACTTCTTGTGGTGAGAGTATCCAGGCAGTTCCTGGAGGATGAAGAAAATGATACCACTGACTGGCCCCCGTGCTCACTTGACCTAAATCCAATAGAACACCTCTGGGACATTATGTTTCAGTCAATTTGATGCCACCAGGTTGCTCCTCAAACTGTCCAGGAGCTATCCTCTACATATTGTACTACATGAAAGTGTACTAATTGACACCTGAATTGAGACTCCCCACCTTTTTGGCTGACATTTACACCATGCAGTGGTGAAAAAAAATGAATCTAAAAAGATGATAATATCTATGAAAGAACATATTTTATTCTTTTAGAAGAAGAAAAACTGTCCCTTCATATCCAGAACACTATAAGTTGTGCTGTTCAGAAAATGCTCTAATGATATCTGCACAGTGGTACATACAACTGTTTTATGGTGCATATACTGTAGCATCATTAATGGAATGCAGGTTATCATCCATATTTATATCATTTTATTCATTTTCATACATAAAGGGTTTTTTTTTGGTTCTTGTCTGGTATTTCCCTTTTTACTATGGAAAGTCAAAAAATTGTCTTCTTCTAACAATTAGCAATGGCAAAGTTTATTTTTTAAGACATGTAAAATGCTCATGGAGTATGCTTTTTCTTGCAAAAAAAATTTGCAAAATTTGAAATAAGCAGTTATGCATAGGTTTTCATGAAGCAATACACAGACAGTCTTGTCCTTGTGTATTCTGACCATGTGCAGTCTATGATTCTGACAGGTGAGTAAAACATTTGTGCCTTCAGCACTTCCCCATGGGATACAATCACTGTACGAGAAACACTCCGAATGAAAGTTACATTTGAAACTATTTGTATTATTAGAATGCTGCAGGGGTGTGTAGGTGTTTTAAGTCATTTGCATTGGTGTTGAATGAAAATGATACGTTTGTGTTCAAATACACACACATCGAGAAAAGCACCTTCTTGAGTCTCTCTCCATGCTGTAATGATCTTCTTGTAGCGCTGCGGAAAGCCTCCGCAATCCCTTCTTCATTTCCCTCTCCTCTTCTCCCTAATGAGCAGAGCTATCCCTTCATCATCAACTACACCATAATGTACTTTAGTCTGGGGACGAGAGGAGAAAATGGAAGGATAGATTGGAAACAGGTTCGCTTATAAGCTGATCCCACATTACAGGCTGTATATAATACACCAAAGTCATCAAGGGTTTGTTCTCTACAATCAGAGTGATCCATCGACGATTCAATGTGCTGCAGATGAACGCAGAAACTTCACTTTGGCTGCAGGCAGGAGGGAGACTTAGGGATTTCTCATACGCACTTGACAGAGTTCAGTTTGTGGACTGAAATACATCATCTCCACTGGTCTGACTGTAACAGATATTTGTGTTCAACTAAAAGGCTTCAGAACTATAGCATACATGAACATTTGACATTCAGTAGCTCATAGTGAGAACATTAGGTGTCATGGGGTGACTGTGGCTCAGGAAGTAGAGCAGGTCATCTACTAATGGGAAGGTTGGTGGTTTGATTCCTGGCTGCTCCAGTCTGCATGCCAAAGTATCCTTGAGGAAGATACTGAACCCCAAGTTGCTCTCCGATGCAGCCGTTGGAGTGTGAATGTTAGATAGAAAGCACTTAGCTGTAGAAGGAAGTGCTTGTGTGAATGGGTAAATGCAAACGTGTTGTATAAGCGCTTTGAGTGCTCAGCTAGAGCAGAAAAGCACTATATAAGAACTAGTCCATTTACCATTTATGTCTTTTTATAGGGTTTTTTTTTTTTTTAAAGAAAAAAACTTGAGTGATTTCAAACCTGACTACTTTTAGGCCAGTCAATTATTATGAAATGATTATTTACTTCAGGGCAGTTTGGAAAATAATTAAAAATGCATTAACAATTGCAAGGATTGGACTTGTTTGTCCAGTACTTCCCACAGTTGCTTGGTGGGACTGAGATCTGGGGAACTTGGAGACCAAGTCAACACCTCAAACTCGTTGTGCTCCTCAAACCATTCCTGAACCATTTTTGCTTTGTGGCACGGCGCATAATCCTGCTGAAAGATGCCACAGCCATCAGGGAATACGGTTTCCATGAAAGGGTGTAGATGGTCTGCAACAATGCTTAGGTAGGTGGTACCTGTCAAAGTAGCATCCACGTGGATGGCAGGACCCAAGGTTTCCCTGCAGAACATTACCCAAAGCATCACACTGCCTCTGCTGGATTGCCCCTTTTCATAGTGCATCTTGGTGCCAGGTGTTCTCCAGGCATGTGCGTATTGTTGGCGCATTGTTGGCTTCAATCAATCAATCGATCAATATTTATTTCGAACATGAACGTTAATACACATTAAACAATCCACATGCAATCAATAATTTTTTTTTTTTCGAAAAGGAGTAGGAGGAAGCAAATGCTTATTAATTCCTACCCCTTGGTAGTGGACAGGGATCAGCATGGGCACGCACCCTGACTGGTCTGTGGCTATGCAGCCCCACACACAATAAACTGTGATGCACTGTATATTCTGATACCTTTCTATCAGAACCAGCATTAACCTTTTTTGGTAATTAGCTACAGTAGCTTTTCTGCTGGATTGAACTATAAAGGCTGCCTTTGCTCCCCACATGCATCAGTGACCCTGTCACTGTCGCCCACTGTCCCTTACTTGGACCACTTTTGCTCAGTCGTAGAGACGTCACAATTTGGCCCCTGTCAGACTAACTCAAATCCTTACACTTGCCCATTTTTCCTGCTTCTAACACGTCAACTTTGAGGACAAAATGCTCACTTGGTCCATAATACTGTATATCCAATCCACTAACAGCTGCCATGATGAAGAGATAATCAGTGTTTTTCGCTTCACCTGTCAGTAGTCATAATGTTATGCCTGATCTGTGAATATCCATTGTTTATTTTCATGTTCATATCCATCATGTTCATATCCATTTTTTTTTTTTGTCAAAGTAAAAAGTCAGGTCTAGGTTCTTTGAAATGGCACCAATGAGTGTGCACCTGTGGCGTGAAAGCTTTCAAATACTGTTTTTTCCCCCTTTGTAACGTTAATAAATTGATATGTAATAATAAAATGATGTCAAATAATTACACTTTTATTTTCTAGAGGATTCTTAAAGAACACATTTTGTGTTCAAACTGCTGTTAAAGTGAAATCATTTTGAAGGTTCATTTTCATTCTCTGGATGTCAAACTGAAACAGACTCTTTGAGGGAAGACTGAGCTTCAAGGCTTGTTATTGGATGCTTTGTTTTAATTTCGGCTTGGGTGGATTTGTTGAATCTCTGCAGAACAGAGACAGACTCATCACCTGTGACCAGGTAAAACAGTTCCTGGAAGACGTAAACTTGTATTGTATTGGAAATCTGGCATTTAGCTACAACCTCTCCACAATTATCATCAGATTATAACTCCACAATGATAAGCTTGATCATTAACATCTGTTGTCAGTTTGTTTTACTTCATATGATCAACCTAATGTTGTGTTCGTGTTTTGTTTGACAGGGAGTGACTTTAAGTCATGATTTTAGGCCCAGTTTACTTTTCTTTAGAATGTGGTATGAAAAATATGCCTCCAGCCCACACTAATATTTGGTTAAATGTACTTTTCTGTGGAACCAGCTTCCAGCTTGGATTCAGGAGACAGACACCCTCTCTATTTTTAAGATTAGGCTTAAAACGTTTCTTTTTGATCAAGCCTATAGTTAGGGCTGGATCAGGTGACCCTGAACCATCCCTTAGTTAAGCGGCTATAGGCCTAGTCTGCTGGGGGGGTTCACATAATGCACTGTTTCTTTTCATTCACCATATTTACTTTGTTTATACTCCACTCTGCATTGAATCATTAATTGTTATTAATCTCTGGCTCTCTTCCACAGCATGTCTTTTCTCTCCCCTCAGCCCAACCGGTCACAGCAGATGACTGCCCCTCCCTGAGCCTGGTTCTGCTGGAGGTTTCTTCCTGTTAAAAGGGAGTTTTTCCTTCCCGCTGTCGCCAAGTGCTGCTCATAGGGGGTCGTTTTGACTGTTGGGTTTTCTCTGTATTATTGTAGGGTCTTTACC
>JASGAU010350992.1:14541-27335 GCA_030220045.1 Australoheros facetus | reverse complement strand
AAATAAAGTCATTAACTGTGACTGAACACACAAAGCAACCTTGAATGAGATTCCTATTCCTGTCATCAGGCCAGAGCGAGAGCTGAGAAAACAGTCTGAAATTAAAAGATACATTTGCACAATGACTCTGTGGCATTGGTTTATTTCACCTGTTTCAAAACTTCATCTGCAGCTCTACTAAATTTGATCAAGAAACAAAGCCATTTTAGTTACCAGACAGCCTTTTTGCTGAATGTTTCACACTCAGCTGACTCTAAGAAATGGTGACAGGTAGCGATGTCATAACAGCTGGAAATGGGTGAGAGAAGTGTTAAGTTAGTTTTTTATGTGATCATGCAGATTAGAGGAAAAGAGAGGGGGAAAAGTGAAGCACAGTTTGCCTCAAATCCAGACAGAGCTCAGCATAACATAACAAGTCTGCTTCAGTGTTATGATTTTGGCCTCTGCAATATTGTTTTTTGTTTTTTTGTTTGTTTTGTCATTGTTTGTTTTGTGTGTGTTTGTTTTGTTTTTGGTAAACATGCTTTTTAATACTGTAAAATTGAGCATTTTTCACACTGCAGTTTTTGGGGCTACATTGGCTTCATTTTTCAGGGCCAGCCTGTGACACAGATGTGATCCTTCACTCACACACTGGAAACCAAACAGGTTGTTTAATGTAAACAAGTCTGTAAGACAAAACAAGCCACTGGCCAAATTTATTCCTGTGTTTATGACTTTTAATTGTTTCCAGCTTCCTAAACTTCTGACTGCTTCACCTTTACTGACCTCACTGTGGAACAAACAGAAGCTGCTCTCAGCAGATAGGTCATGCTGCCCTTGTAGAAGGCTGTCTGGCAGGCCTTATTGAGGGAACAAAAGTCATGCTTTTACCTGGTGTGTGTAAAGGTTAAACACTCCCCTGCAGTGTATAATTGGCCATAGATGCAGCATGTCATTCTGAACATCCAATAAAATCATTGGCCAAAGATCAGGAACTTCCTACTTTTTTAAAAATGGAAACCTCATGTGGTTTGTTTAGTTTTTTTGTAACATTGCACATGCAAATGACTTTATTTCCCTGAGATATAACCCAAGATCGTCAAATACTGAAATGTCAGCAGTGAAACAAGAAGGTAATATTTCTACACAAAAAATAAGAGACCACATGGTGTTTGCTTTTTTATTTTGTTTTATTTTGTTTCAGCTCTCATTGCTGTAACTGATCATCAAAAATCTGACAGATTGTTGTGTTTGTGCTCTGACTGAGGCTGTGCTGTGCTTTATTTCGTCTAGTTTCAGAGATTTCTATACCAGTCCCATGGGGAGAGATCAAAGGTAAAGCCTGGGGTCCTGAACACGGCCACCCGGTGCTGTGCCTGCATGGCTGGGCAGATAACTGTGGTTCATTCAACACCCTCATTCCCTTCTTACCTAAAGGTAATTCACCACAGACAGGACAAGGGTAAGGAAACTGTCACCTGGGGACTGTTGAAACTGTGTTTGGCTGTCAGTTCTGTGTGACTCATTATCTTCCGTGCATGTTTGCCCTATTGTCCCCTACTCTGTACTCCCATTTCACCAAGACTAAAATGCAGCCACCCAGTGTCAGTTCAAGTATAAAATCACAAAAAATAATCCTGTCCACAGACATTATATTAATCAATCAAGTTAGTGGCAATTGAATTCATTACTTTATTAATTAATTGCCTCCAGTGGGGGTAAATGGGAAGAAAGAGAAGACAGAAAAACTGTTGCCACAGAGTTTGGGCTCAGGGGAGTTTGCACTATCCAACAATGGTTTACATCTGCTGCTAAATGATAATAACTTTAGTTTTGTGGGCTAGCAGTCATAAACCACAAAAATGATGACATGAAAACAGCCATGATGCCAAGGGAAAGTCATGGGAAGTTAGGCCACTTTATTTAAAACCACAGATGCAAATCCCATAGCAGAACTTCAGTCAAACAAACTGTCCCAATAAGTCCCTTAAACACTGAGATATTTGACAGAATATTAGACCTAATGATAGATGAACTCAGTTTGTAGAAAACGCTGTGCCACTAAATGTGGTAGATGTTGAGATGTCTTTGAGCTCTGCCGACCCATCTAGAGGTCAGGTTTGGGTTTGCTTTTCTTTTTTTCTTTTATCCCTTTTTATAGAATTTCTCTGTTTGGAATGCCCAAACTAAAATGTAAGAGACTTATTTTGGCTTGATAACATCAATACTAGTCATAAACAAAAATGCAAGTTTGTGGTTTAAGGAGATTTTATAAAAAACACTATAATATACACACATGCATACATGCATGACTACTGATATATGTTATGTCCTCCTCTGAACATGATGCAAACAGTCATCTGTCTGTGGTTGGACTTCACAAGTGTCTGGATCTGTTGTTGAGGAATTGCTCTCCATTGCTGGATGAGTGCAGCCTGCAGCTGAGCAACAGCAATTTGTTGCAGCTTCCTCTGAACACGTCAACCCAGCATGTCCCAGGCATATCCAGTCAGAGACAAATTGGGACTAAATGCTCTAGGAGTGTCTGAATATGCTCCTGATCCAGAAATGCCTGTACTACTCTGGCAGTGTGGGGCAGGACATTGTCCTGCTGAAACAGCTGCAGGGCATGTGCTGCCACAAAAATGACACAGGTTGGAGCACCTCATCTCAGTACCTCTGTCCAGTCAGACTTCCACCAAGAACAATCAGATCTGGGACCGTGCTGTCATGGACATGCAAGGCTGCAGCAAAAGCTCGGGCACGCAAGCCAGCATCTCGCATGCCAATAGCCTGGCCTCAGTCAGCTTCACTCAGCTGCAGCATGGTGGTGCTGATGACAATGTTTTGCATACAGTGAACTGTAAATGCAGTAAAAAAAGAATAAATACTGAGGTTTCAATAAATTAACTACCAATCCTGCCACTGACTAACACCAGTTAACTGGAACTGGAAGCTACTCACAGAATGTTTGGATTTAAAACGTAGGCTGAAAATGTATTTTGTAACTAGCATTTTTTTTCTTAACTATTATATTTAGTATTCAGCTAAAACATAACCTATTCCAAGTTGTTGTCAGGTTTGGGGTTAAGAAGTTAATAGCAGTTATCGAGCTGTGGACGACCACTGCCATGACAGTTTCTACTGCAGGTCATTTCATCTCTCTTTCTCTCTGCTTCTGCTCAGAATGCAGATATGTGACAGTGGACATGCCAGGTCACGGTCTGTCATCCCACCGACCTCCTGGAGTCTTCTACTCATTTCCTGCATATGTAGCAGACGTACGCAGAGTTGCTGAAAGTGAGTGGGACCTTTTCGGCTCTCAGTAGCCTGGCTGTAGTTTGAATTTCTCAGTTAAAAACAGATCTGTTAAATAAAACAGCACAGAGTTCAGCTAGATTCAATCAGATGGGTTTTCTGTGTCCTGCCAATTTCAGGTCTGTGCTGGACAAAGTTCTCCATTATGGGTCACAGTATGGGTGAGTCACAGATACAAACACTAACCAGAATATGAATCGTGATTCACTGGCACTGCACTGTGCTTCTTCCATATATTCTTGTATAAAACCTCAACCTTCTATAAAACCTCCATCATGGGTCACAGTATGGGTGAGTCATGAATATAAACACTAACCAAATTATGAATTGTGATTCATAGACACCGCACTGTGCTTCTTCCATATATTCTTCTATAAAATTTCAGTTTAAAAAAAAAAGGAAGCTGGTGGTTTTCTGAGATCAGGTCTAACTGATTGAATGTGTTGTGCGTGGAGCGATCAATCAAAAATGATGCAACAATTAACAACGTAATCAACTCATCAAGAGAAAACAGAACTCCAGCTCTTTTGGCAATTGATTAATGCTTTGAATTATTTACGAAGCAAAAATGCTTCAAAGTAAACCTAAACAAGTTAACCTGTAAGAACCCACATGTTCTGGAAATGTTCTTCAAAAACATTTTAATTAATGACATTTTTTAAAATTCTGGATACATTTTCCTTCAAGGAGAAATGGGTGGGGGTTCTTATGGGTTAGGAAATCTTGGGTTTTTTATGTGTAATCATCTCTGAGCATGACAGTGCTCGCACAAACTTGTAGGATCCTTTGCTCTGATCCATGCAAATAATACTTTTAAGTGTTGCTTGCTTAATCTGCAAACTAGTCACAGCTACTTAAGAAATTAGCAGTTAAATTGTCATCAATATTTCACAGCGAATCAACAGATTAAAGTTGGTAGAAGTTTAAGTCAATTAACTCTACTTACCATTTCATTACTAATAGTATTTTTGGTTTACAGTTTTCTTAAATGTGACAATTTGCTGTTTTTCTTTGTTTTATATCATTAGGAACATAATGTCTTTGAATTTAGGACATAAACAATTGGAAGAGCTCATCTTAGATTTATAAATTTGTTATACTCTTTCCAAAAACAAAGTTTGGAGGTTATATCCCTGAAAAAATTGCTGCTACACCATTCAGCTAATGGGAATTCTAATAAACTGAATTTTTTTTTCTGGCTTTTTAAACATTTTGCAGCCAGACTCTGTTTTAAATCCAAGCTGTCACAAAAATGATCATGTTCATTTGAGCATGTGTTCATTCCCTTACAGGTGGCAACATTGCTGTCATGGTAAATAAGACACATCACATGTATCTAATTACAGTTTTATGCAGCTATGTCCTGTATTTTTACAGCCCTTTCATGGTGTTTACTGTGTGTATTTCCTGCAGTTCAGTGCAGTGTATCCTGAGATGGTGGATGCCATTATAGTGCTGGACGCTTTTGGATTTGTACCTACAGAGCTGGTACTTTAGCATTATTTATCATCACTGCAGGAAAAATGATCTAATAGCTGGAGAATATGGAATATGAAGATGCGGAACAATTTTATTAAATTATCTTTATGAGCCGCTCCTGTCTGTGGTTCCGATTTTCTTGCCTCTCATTTTGTTGCAGAAAAAAATACCCCAAATCATGAGGCAGGGGATGGATGCGATGCTCAAGTTTGAAAAAAAGACAGAAGAGAAGAAAAGAGTTTACACATATGAAAAGGCAGTGGAGAGGTATCACTTTATTATATGGCCAATTCAAGTGAAGCGAAGCAAGCCTTCGTTTATGTGCTTGTGCTAAAGTGAATCGAAGCTTTGCTGCTTTCTTTATTATACAGCTGAATTGCTGGCAATCACTGTGGGTAATGTAGACATCAGATTTTGACAGAATAAATTATATTTTATTGTTGTGTTGGTTTTTTTTGTTGTTTTTTTTTTTTTTTTTAAGAAAAAAAAACAGCTCTGATTCTGATTCATCAATTTTTTGTTTTATTTCTAGCAATACAAGTCATTACTGTGTGGACTAATAATAAACTGCAGAGAAAACAGAACAAAATAAAACAAGCTTATTTGAGTTGCAGTTTGTGGCTGAAATCGTTTTGTTTCCTTCAGGCTGTTGACTGCAAACCCGACTCTGTCTGAACAGTCTGTTCAAATGCTTTTACAGCGAGGTCTGACTCAGGTTGAAGGAGGTATGTCTTTATCGCTTCTCCTCCTGGCAGTGAGGAATAATCTCACTTTGCTTTCTCTCATGTGCTGGCAGCTGAATGTGTTTCTCCTCATCAGGATTTGTGTTCTCGAGAGACCTCCGAGTTAATTTTGTAAGTCACTTTTAACCTCCCAAAACTTCACCACATCCCACTTTATATTTCCTCCAACTGAGGTTTGGCATTCAGCTCACATACACTGGATGTGTTTTTATGCAGACAAACATAGTGCGGATCACTTTGGAGCAGAGCCTGGAGATGCAGTCTATGATTCAGGCCCCTGTTTTACTTATTCTGTAAGATATTTACCACTAATCTTAATGGATATTACAGTATAATTTATTTTACAGTGTGGACATGTCACTGTTTGCTATTTAAATAATTTGTGACCTTTACAATAATTACAAAGCCTGTAATACTTAAAAAGAAAATCTTGTTTTTGTTTTGTTTTTAAGTGCAGACAAAGGCATCGGTCCAAAATTCACATGGGAACTTCTCCAAGTCTATCGGGAAAGAAATGTGAGTTTAAATATTTAAAGATAAAAGTCTTTTTAAGATTTAAGTCCAGACTTTCACTTGGCCACTTCAAAACCTTCACTTTGTGGATTTTTTTTTTTTTTAATTGATTCAGAGGTGGACCTAATGCTATGTTTTGGATCATTGTTCTGCTGCATAACCCCAGTGCACTTGAGCTTCAGGGAACAAACTGATGGTCGGACATTCTCCTCTGAGATTTTCTGGTAGAGAGCAGAATTCATGGATGTGTCAATTGCAGCAAAGCAGCCTCAGACTATCACACTACCACCACCATGTTTGATTGTTAGTTTGATGTTATTTTTATGAAATGCTGTGTTAGTTTTACAGCAGATATAACGGGACTCAAACCTTCTAAAAAGTTCAGCTTCTGTCTCATCAGTCCACAGAATATTTTCCCCAAAGTCTTGAGGATCATCAAGACAGTTTTTGGCAAATGTGAGACGAGCCTTTGTGTTCTTTTTGATCAGCAGTGATTTTTCTCCTTGGAACTCTTCCATGGATGCCACTGTTGCTCTTTTTCTTATTGTTGAAGCATGAACTTTGACCTTAGCTTAGGCAAATGAAGCCTCTGGTTCTTTAGACAGCGTATTAAGTGTAAATTAGTCTATCAGCATTAATATATAAAATGTGACCACTCTGCAGTAAGTTCTGTGATTATTTGGTACTTTGACTCCACATTTTCATTAGAATCATACCACATTTGTGTGGCACTGTAAGATTATAGAGCTAAAAAAAAAATATATATATATATTGATTTATTTTTTATTACTGAAAAAGCAGAACAATGGTGAACTGCAGGTAAAAAAAAAATCTAACTAGGTTTGAGCAAATAAAGTAGAAGTAGCTTGCTTTGATAATAAATAAAACATTTAGCAGCCTCGTGGCTTTAAAAAATACTAAGAAGTCCACACACGCAGTCAAATGTGCCCACGCACTGTTAAATTTGTCTTTGATTTTTCTTATTAAGATAAAAGATTCATGTGTGCATCCATACTAATCACTGCTACTGAGGTTCAGCAAAATTAAGAGGACACTATTCATATGCATCTAGGTTTTTTTTGGGGGGGGGTCAAAGCCACAGAAAGCCACTGGGGATTTGAGACGCCTGAGCTCAGAGCAAGGCCACGAAGAGCCTTAAAAGTAATAATAAAATATAAATAACAGCAGAATAGATGCATACATAAACACCTGGAACCTGTATTTATTTCATATGCAAACATCCAAATGTCATGGTATGACTGGATGTGTCATATTTACAGCCTATCGGGTTGGACATGGATTTTCATTATTTCTTTTGTTATTACAGAAAAAAATAAGAAACATTGTTTGTAACTGATATGGACTACTGGGTCATGCAGACAAACTGATTAAAAATGACAACAAACTGATCTGTATGAGAAATAATCATGGTGTGCTTTCAAAGAGCAGATGCACTATTGCTGTGTAATTAGAATCCAGTTAATTGGATGGCATATCAGCTAATAGTATAAGTAACTCAATTAATATCCATTAACTGATTATTTAGGAGGCATTAACTATCCTCGCAAAACCACGTGATTATTTTTAGCAGGATTTATGACACACCGTGCATTTTAATTCATGCATTGTGATATTAGATAAAAAACACTGACCTGGAGAAATCACAGAATGGAGAATCTGCAACAGCCAGCTGCCTCCCACCATGACTGAATCCCTATTATAGTTTTAAAAAAACATCTGCATATAGCAGGATTTATAAAGATTAGCAGCAGGGAAAAGGGGCCCTCCTCAAGCATTAAACAAATATAAATGAAATCCCTGAAATCTACACACTGCTGATCGAGTGCAGCCCACTGGTGGAAGATAAGCCACACAGTCACAGGTCTGAAAGGCAAAATAACAGGATCATTATGACAGAACCTGTGAATGAAAGAAATTGGAATTGGAATTGCACATACTGTAGTTGTATTGCAACAATGAAATGCAGTTCAGCATCTAACTCAAGTAAAGACTATATGAATATCTATGTAAGAACAATGAAACGTGCAGAATGAAGACTAAACAGAATTTGTAGAGAGATATAAACAAACCAAAACATTAAAACCACTGACAGGTAAAACAGTTTAGCACCAGTGTGACGAGCAACAAAGAACTCCTCCTTGTGGAGTCTCTTCCATGGGTCCATGGGTCTCTTCCTGTTTTGGATACATGGTGGGAAGGACAATTTGTGTCATATAACTGATTGGAGTCAAAGTCCATCTTTAAACAAGTCATGTCAGTCAGCGGTCAACTTTTTTGTGGGGGCTTTCACATGATTCAACAGCCTGGAGAAGTAATAATTTTCTGTATGACTTTATCAATCTCACATTATTGTGGAGGAATTTAGGTCCACTGTTCTTTACAACGTTCTCTTAAGGTTGAAGTCTGGACTTTGACTGGGCCATTGCAGCACCTTGATTCTTTTCTTTTTCAGCCATTCTGCTGGAGATTTGCTGCTGTGCTTGGGATCATGCTGCAAGACTTAATTTGGGTCAAGCTTTGGCCTCATATTTGACTCTAGAATACTTTGGTATGCAGAGGAGTTTGTGGCTCAATGACAGGTCATGTGGCTACTAAATAAGCTCAAATCATCGTGTCTCCATGACTGTGCCTGACAGCTGGTATGAGATGTTTGTGCCGTTTGTCTCCACTTTGGTCTTGTCTGTCCAAAGACATTGTTCCAGAAGTCTTGTTGTTTGTTCAGATGCAATTTTGTAAACCTAAGCCATGCTGCCATTTTCTTTTTAGAGAGAAAAGGTTTTCTGCTGGCAGTCCTTCCAAACAAGTCATACTTCTAACTGTACTGTCATGAACTTTAACATAACATGGTAACTGAGGCCTGTACTCTCTTAATTTCTGTTGAAATAGTAAAGGTGTATTTAGCTTTTTATTGGCCTGCAGAGTTTTCTGTGAAAATTTTCTTTTTTACACAACTGTTCAACACAGGACTTTTTGTCTAGTCAATTCTCTCTCTCTCTCTCTCTCTCTCTCTCTCTCTCTCACACTCACTCACAGGACACTGTGGTGACAGTACCTGGCAGCCATCACGTACATCTTGATAATCCTGAAGTTGTTGCTCCATTTATTTGGGACTTCCTGCTGACCAAAGTGCTCTCACAGCCGCTGAAAGCCTAGTGGACAGGATGTAACCATCACACATTCTCGATGTGAAATTTCACACTTTAAAACTCCAAGTACACTGTTCTCCTCTCTTAGAACTGGCATTACCATAAAATTGTTCTAGTAATTTCTTCTGTTCTATGCAAACCCAACTGGATAGTCACTTGGAATAATCATACTGAATAAAATCCATGATTTCTGAAACTAAACCTTTCAATTTTATACCATTTTTTAGAAATGGTGTGTCTCACTCATTTTAGCTCATGGGCTACATACAGTACAAACAGATTGAATCTAAAGTGGGCTTAACCAGAATTACTACTGAATTATAACCAATTTAACAAAAACAAACAACAAAAAACAAAACAAACAAAATGCTTCAAATGTGTCTCTTTGTGTCAGCACTCCTGAAATGTTTCCAATTATTAAACCATACATTTATGAGACAGATGAAGAACAGCCTGAGATGTCTTAAGAAAAATAACAGCATTTTCAACAACATAAATCAGTCTTCCCCTCATTCAGACAGTCTGTTATCATTACAAAGAAATGCTATTGTTGAATTTTGAACAAAGCACACTGACTTGGCTTTTTGGCTTAGCCACCTTACTTTGGAGTGGTACTGCAGCCCATGACTAATGCCATCGTGTGTAAGAAGGCTGTAAAACTGATGGTGATTCAGACCTTGGACATTGCACAAATGCTCTCATGATGTGACCCATTATTCTTCCCAACATAATGCTTCCTGGTGCAGTGAAAAGCCTTCCTTCTCTGTAATATTCACACTTTGCAATGCCATGCAATGGATGCCTCGAATGGATCCTATAGTGTGCCAACACTGGTGACACCAATGTTTAGTTATGGGCAGTTATGTTTAGTTGTTATAGAACAGCATCTTCTGAGTTAGTTTATTGTTTTATGTTAAGACTTTGGCAATAGTTTGTTCTGCTGTGGTATTTGTTCTGCCATCTCCATCTTGATGAGGACCAGTCAACTGTGAAAACAAGGGGACAAGAATAAAAAGTCATTTAGACATTGAATATAAAAGAAATAAAACAAATCCCACTAATATTTCATAACAGATGTCTGTCATATAATGTATTCTGTGACAATCTGCTTGAGTTTTTTGGTACAAAACACGCCCATAAACCTCTAAACTGTGTAACTTATGCAGCGAGGACGTCACAGTTCATCACTTCTGTTTCTGCAGCGCTTTATGTGAAGCTGATCTGTTTAACTGCTGCTTTTCATGAATCTGGTGGCAGTGCAGAATGAGCTAAAAATGGCAGTCATTAAAAAAGATGACATCCTCTGACAACTTTTCAATATGTAGGCCACCCTCCTCCCTGTGCTCAGATTTTGTCTTTTAAAAAAAAATGGGGGGGGTGACTGCATTAAACACTGCAGCTGCCGTCAGTCAGAGCAGATGTGAAAGGAGCCCCTCACATAGAAATGGCTCCCTCTCTCTCTCTCTCTCAATGTCACATAAACTGTGTGATGGCCTTGGTGTTAAATGGAGTGGAATTGATTTTACGCAGCGCGTAGCAAGGCAGCGAGCATCCAGAGACATCTGAAGGGCTTGTCCCCCTCCTCCTCCACCGGCTCCCACCACCACCACCCCCCAACCCTCCTCAAAAATGATTATAGTTATATAAGTTTCCCTCCCACTCCCACCGTTGTCATAGCAACCCCCACCCCTCCTTTTGAACGTCAGAGCCAGGAGCTGGAGGATGAAGCCGCATGCAGCTTCAGCTTCTCGTGCCTCTCAGAGAGCACCTGTGATTTTTGCCGTTGCAACAGCACGAGGAGCAGCTGCTGCAGCGCCGGAGATCATCTAATGAGAGGTTCGACTCGCGGCTGCTCTCCGTCTCATAAAACCACCATCAAACGCCACTGATCGAGAAGCGTCCGCAGGTAAGCGTGGTTCCCCATATTTACTCCCGTGCGCTATTTTTAGAAAACACCTGTGCCAGCTAATAATTATGAATCTGAGAAGAGTGAGGATAGACAGCACGCTGCCTGCTTAGTCCCTGTAATGTCTTTTCTGATATAAGAAGAGAGCGGGAAGGATTTGTAATGATGCAGTTAATGGTGCGTATTTGGAAATTTAAACAACTCTGCTCATCCACCTTCCGCAAATCTCGCATCTTCTCTGTCACCTCCCTGCCCTCTCCTCCACCCTCCCTATTCTTTTTTGCCCTGACAGCCGGTATGTCGTGGTTGTTCTTGGACTGGTTCGTCCCACTTTACCTGCTGGTGTCGGTGTTGGTGCTGGCAGGCTTCGGAGCGTGCCTGTACTTCCTAGAGCCCGGGTTGCAGGATGCCCACAAGTGGAGCAACAAAACAGTCCGGCATCACCCGCTGGTGGCCAGTGTGAACTGCAGAGATGACGATAGCAATGCCCTGATCTGATCAAGAGAGCGAGGCGAAGCGGGAGGGTGACTGGCCATCTGGACAGGGGTGCTGCCGCCGGGACACTGGTGGGATGGGAGCCAACACCCAAACGACTGTGGAAAAAATGGGAGAAAAGAATGAGAAAGGAGGGGAAATTATCTATTGTGTCTGATAATGCAAACCCAGTTCTATATCATTCCAGCTTTTCTCTGATCTCTGCTGATTTTCGTTGCAGAGATGAGGGAAAAGTGAAGCCGAGATGTTTTTAACAGTTCCTTGAAAAAGAAGAAGACAAATGCCCAATAAGGAGAAGACTGTATGCAGAAAGAGATTGTGGGGTGATTGGAGGAAGTGTTGCCCTTTAGAAATGTGTTTGTAAATTTCATGCCATCCTATACTTGTGCCAAGTTTTACACGCATTTTGTAATTTGACAATCACTTTACATATCTCATAAAGTTCACTTATATTGTGCATTTAATTAGCTGAAGTGAATGACATAAGTGCAATGACTTTGCTGCCAGCGGGGAGGGTTTTTAATCCTCTCTCTGATGTCGGCATGGCAGCTGCTGAGACGCATGTGGATTGTTTAGTGCCGCTGTGCCAAAACGGTGTATTATTAGTGACTTACTTTAAACTGTTATGTCCCCAATAAATGCAACTGATTCATTTAAGGTGCCAAGATTATCCTGGATGGACCAAGATGACTGACAGATAGCCTAGTATTTGGTAAAGTGTATATTTTCTTTGTTTTGTTTTCATTGTTTTTACTTGACAGCATGGTGAGAAACAGTGGGTGTGTATCGACCCTCTTTTAACAATCATATGCTTCCTTTGTTCATACAAAAATAAATTTGCTCAGTCCTCACTTCTTTGTATTTGCTCTTTTCATGCACGAATATCCAAGTTAAATAAATAGGGTGAAGATTTAAATATGTCTTCATCAGCGGTACAAAGCAGCTTAAATGTACAATTCATTTATATATTTTCAGCTATTTCATACCTACTTTTATCAGAGGGAAATACTCCAATTAGTTTTTCCCTCCACGTTTAGCTGGCAGCTGAGCTTTCTTAATATTTGCAATTAAGGTTTTGCATTAATCTTATATTACAGTGGTTCCTTGTTATCCCTTATCTATGAACTGTCAGCAGCTCCAAAAATTCTCTAAACTTCTAAAATGGTTTTAAGTTAAATGACTGTTTAAGAC
>JASGAU010350990.1:0-26858 GCA_030220045.1 Australoheros facetus | reverse complement strand
GTGTGTGTGTGTGTGTGTGTGTGTGTGTGTGTGTGTGTGTGTGTGTGTGTGTGTGTGTGTGTGTGTGTGTGTGTGTGTGTGTGTGTGTGTGGTGGTGGTGCTGGCCTAAAATTTGCACTCAACTAGACCCTTCCAAAGTCCTGAATTATTTACCTGCTAAAAAAAATCCACATGCAAGAAGTTAAAGAATGAGAGTTCAATGCAACAACCAACAATTTATTAATTGATGTATATATATCAAACAATGCATTATTGAAAGCCTGTTGCACTGGATTACAGGTTGTATGCAGTAATTCCTTACTGATTCCTAATACTAAGTCTTCTTTCCATACTGTAGGTCCTCCTGGAAATCCTGGCCTACCTGGTTTGTCTATTACAGGGAGTCCTGGACTAATAGGAGACAAAGGAATTCCAGGTCCACATGGCATCCCTGGTTCAAGAGGGCCACCGGGAAGTGAAGGGGTATGTCTTCCTGGGTTTAAAGGAGACCGTGGCCACCCTGGAAATCCTGGCAGGAAAGGTTAGCATCTACCAGATAATTTGTAGGTCTAAATTATAATTTGAGATTATGTAATTTGGTCACCATATGGATGTTACTTGCATGCTTATTTCAATAGGCTGCCCAATTACCTATATATATATATATATCCATCATCAATCCTCTCTAATCTCAATGTAGGCTACCCTGGCCCACCTGGGCCTCCAGGTATTGCAGTGCCTGGAATAAAAGGAGACAGAGGGGACCCAGGTCTTCCAGGAAGCCCAGGTAATCCTGGGGAACCAGGAGATCCAGGCTTGCAAGGACCACCTGTAAGTTATTACAGTACTTGTTTTCTGACAAATGACTAGAGAACGTAGAAGGAATTTTTTGATCCAGTGTTTTGTATTAAAATTTGTATTTTACAATTGAGGTAAAATTCTTTTATCAAGCCTAGGTTTTAAAAACGGCATGACAAAATGTGTGCTGGCAGTGCTCGCAAAAATGACATCACTTTTATCATTTTCTGCTGTCATTCTTTACATCAAAGTAAAACTGATATTTTGTACCAAGTCTTCAAACTCTCACTGCAATGCTTGGAGTCCAATCTTTCTACTTCCCTTTGCCTCCCCAGGGTACAATAGGCATACCTGGAGGCCCAGGGGTAAGAGGTGACCCAGGTTCTCCGGGATTTCAGGGGCCCACTGGTAATCTCTCTTAAATTCCTATCCCAGAAAAACTATAGCTGATTTAATTTCTCACAATACATTTAAAACATATATGATACAGAAAATAAACTAGTCAGAAAAGTAAGCCTTATGAAGATTCATTTTATGTTTTGTGATACTTAACAAGCTGGAATTCATACATCACTACAGTAAGATAATTCCATTAAAACCTTTTTTTATTTGCTTTAGGGCACATGGGAGACCCTGGAAAGATCCCTGGCCCTCCTGGTCCACCTGGGCCCACAGGTTTTCCTGGATTGCCAGGTGAGACAGTACTTGATGAGCCTGGTATTATATATTTGGGGAAATAGCTTTCTAATTGCTCCTCCTTTATACCTAAAGGCCGTAAAGGTGAACCATCATTTGGCAGAGTGATATATGAACGAGGACCTTATGGCCCTCCCGGTGCCACTGGTATATGTGGACCTCCAGGAAGAACTGGTCCACCGGGACTACCAGGCCCTCCAGGTTAATATTTTTAGAGTTAGTCCTTGTTGTTGTATTACCTTTCCCTATGGAATAAGTGATATTAGAACTGTAAATTTTGCCACTAAACCTTTTTTTTCCAGGCCAGCGTGGTGCCAAAGGAATGCAGGGGTTCAGCCCACCTGGCCTGCCTGGATTTACAGGTCGGAAAGGAGACAAAGGAAGAGCAGGGCTGCCAGGTGTGTTCAAGTGTTTGGGTTGAAGTGTGTGTTTGTGTACACTCAACACTTGAAATCAAATAATAATGCAAATTTCCAAGTATTTCAGTGTCCTATGAAGGGTTAAATGTTGTGCAAATTATATGAATTGCCTCTCAAAAATAGTCATCATGGTGCACATGTTGGTGCAGTAGCAAAACCATTAAAACAATCCAATCCATTGTGTGGATAAGATCTGTAAGGTAATCAGTGAGGGGGAAAAATCTCCTCTCAGTGAAGATACCTGCCATTGCATATAAAAACAGATCCTCAGTGCACCAGTGGCATCTAGTAGTTACAGTACAGGCTATAAAACACCCCCACCAAAAACATCCTTGAAAAAAACTGCCCACATGACATAATTTCATTGCACATTTTGTTCTTCACTCTGCAGGTCCAGATGGCAGACCTGGAGCTCCAGGTCGCAAGGGTCCTCCAGGTCTGCCCGGCAGAGTTGGTCTAGGTTATACCCACAGTTTCCTGATAGCCAGGCACAGTCAGAGCATCCACCCTCCTGAATGTCCTCATGGCACCAGCTTCATCTACAATGGTTACTCTTTCCTGTTCATCAACGGATACAAGAGAGCTCATGGCCAGGACCTTGGTAGGAGCATTGAAAGCACTGCACCCAGAAGTGATGTGTACACTCTGTATGATTTAAAAAAAAAAAAAAATTATGCTTTACTGATCATTTAAACGGTCTCTCAGGCACCACGGGGAGCTGTCTGCCTCATTTCTCTACCATGCCTTTCCTGTTCTGTGACACTGAAAATGCCTGCCGCTATGCTTCTCGTAATGACTATTCATACTGGCTGTCCACTGATACACCCATGCCTATGAACATGGTTTCCATCACAGGGGAAATGCTGAAATCCTATATTAGCAGGTGGGATGAGAGTGTGCATAAAAAATTTTTTTTTGCTCTAAAATTAATTCAATTTAGTGTGTTTATCATTAACTAAAATTGCCCCCTACCTCTTATCTTACATGGAACACAATAATATTTATGCCTGTTTAGGTGCTCAGTGTGTGAAACCACCTCCAATGTCATAGCCATCCACAGCCAGAGAACTCTGATACCAGAATGTCCTAGAGGCTGGGAATCATTATGGACTGGGTACTCCTTCATCATGGTAAAGAAATCAGTCTCTTTTTTTTTTTATCTGTATCCCTAGATCTTGTTAAATGCCATTTATCCATGTAATTCCACTCCTATTGTCTGTTATAGCAAACAGGTGCTGGAGCAGAGGGCTCCTCCCAGCCCTTGGTTTCACCTGGCTCATGTCTGGAACAATTCCGCCAATTGCCCTTTATAGAGTGTCACGGCAGGGGGACGTGTAACTACTACCCTGATTCCTATAGTTACTGGCTGGCCTCCCTCAATCCCAACAACATGTTCAGGTGAACTATTCACTACTCTGTTTAAGCATACGTTGTTTTGCTTTCAGTTTAATATTCAATATTCAACACACAGTGCTGTTCTACAGGCTTCCCAAACCAGAACAACACCAAACCTCTACATTGAATTTATTTATTAGCACTTATTATTGTCTCTGTGTGTTGTTCTCCTACAGTAAACCAGTACCTGAGACAGTGAAGGAACCTTTCCTAGAAAGTGTCATCAGCCGTTGTCGAGTCTGCAGAAAAACAAAGCAGCATGGTGAAGGGTCCGAAACTAAGGGCAGTTTTTAATTTGCAGTAATCTGGCTTTCAGTAGGATGAAAATCTGTAAAATGTAAAAATAAAAAGTGTGGTATCTCACATAAGTGATCTAAATAGTCTGTTTTTCATTTCCTTTCATTGTGTTTATGTTGGGCTTAAAAGCAGGGATTAAAGTGGGATTTGGCAGGTAAGGGAACCCTAAGATCTGGAGAAAGAATTACTAAATAAGCTGTATAATCCTTTGTATTGTTAGTGCTGGTAGAATTTTCTTTGTGTACAGGTTGATCTGATGTTTACTGATCTTTGTGGATTTAGGTGAGTGAATTCAACAAGATATAAAGCTGATTTTACAGGAGTTGTCATGATTGCTCCCCAACCCTTACACAATATAAAGCTAGTATAACAGGTGAAGCATCATCAGCTAAAATTTGACTATACTTGAAATTACCACCACGTGACCATGGAGCACCAGTCTAATATAGTCTTTTACTGTAAACTGTACCAAGGTAGTGCAGATTAACCAGTGTAGCCTGCACTACACTGCAGTAAACTGCCTTCTATTGTCATACAACACACGAATACATGACGTGTAAGATTTAAATTTTTAGTTTGTCAAATGTCAGTTGCTACACAGTCCTCACCTTTTAAAATAAATTCCATTCTTCCTCTCCTGTCCATTTTTTTTCTTACATCCATTTCTCAGTGAAGTTATCGCATTAAGGCTTGCTTTCTCTCAGGGAAGAGAAGCAGGTTTACCTTTAGCTAGCAGACAGATTCAACATCACATCTATAACAGTTTGTGTGTTTTTTAATAGTTGTTGAGCTGTTTGAAAAATAGAATCTGATCAGCTATTACCTCCTGTATCACAAAAGCTACTGCATTTATGCTTATTCCCATTCTGCAGAGTTAGCCACAACTTTAATGACATCCTCAACATGAAGACATGACAGGGAAGAGGAGGAAAAAACAATCTGTTCAGGGTGTTTTCACATTACTTTCTCATTTTCCGTGTCTCTCTAGAAGCAATACCAGTGTGCAGCACACAAAACAATTAGCTGGCTTTGTAGTATTTTGTGATTTAATTATTGAAGGTGACCTTTAACCCATGCTTGTAAGTCCAAAACCAAATTACATTCACATGTGGCGACAGTTGTGTAAAAAAAAAAAGCTCCAGTGATCTTGTACCTTTGGCAAATGTGTGCACGATATCTTCTGCTGTGGTAGGGTGCCATGAATGTATTGTTCTAGTGATACACTGTAGCTCTGTGGTAGCTAATAACAGTACTAATAAATGTGATATCAGTTACAGTAATAAAAAATAGTAAATAGCAACAAACACACCACTCAAGTCATTTTTACACATCCAGTGTTAAAGGGCTAATGACTGCAGACACTTTTTCTTCCCCACAGAGGTACACAAATGTTATATATCTGTCCAACTTTCTTGTTCTTGTCTCTTCATATACAGTACATACCAGTCAAAGGTTTGGACACACTGACCGGTGTACACTGCCTGTATAATGATATAATGTCATCTAGGTCAACATGTGGCAACAAATTTCAAGTAATTTCAGAAGAATCGTTGAAGCCAGTCAATCAATGAATAACTTCAAACAAACAAGGTCATAATAAATAGCTCTCATGTTTCTTTGATGTGTGGATGCTGTAAATCTGCCCACTTGCCTCGGAGTTGCTGCGATGTTGTGTTCTCACACAAATATGGAGTCATTTAAACAGTAACTTCTCAAAGCAGCAACAAGTTAAATGGTGCATGGAGAGACTGAATGTTATGACTCACATATCGCCTGAAACTCCTTCCAATCCATTTATAAATGTAGCGTCGGAAGGCAGAAGTGAAATCAAATTGGTACCTTTAGAACAAAAAAAAAAAATTGCACATTAAGATTTTAGATGGAAGTATTGTATAATGTTGTTTTTCAGTCTCTCTATTTGGAACTTCAACTTGAGGGAAATAATGTCAAGATAAAATACAAATGAAATGAGAAATTGTTGATTCCAAATATAAAGTATAGTTTTAAAAGAAGCCCCATTCAAAATCTTACTAAATATGTTAACTAATAATATCTTGCTTCTCTGAACTATTTGCTGAAAACTGTCACTACAGCAATATCCCCAAAGGAGCAGTCATTCAAGCTCACTCACCCACTGTAATTAACAAATTCAAAGTCTGGATGCAAAACAGCTCAGTGATGCACTTAAACAACACTGTATTCAAATGCCTGTTGTTTTTTGGCACAGATATTTCAAGATATTGATTGCTGAGAGTCATAAATAACAAACAGCCCCATATGGTTATGTAAGAAACCCAGCCAGCACAAGTAACAGATAAAGAAGAGCTGAGACCTCTTGTGTGAAACAAATATGTGATAATAAATAAATAAATATGTTATATATTTGTGGACATTTTGGAACCAAATCTGAGCTTAAATGTTTCCAAACGTCTGAAAGTCCTAATATATTATGCAGGACTCCTTGGATGCCACCTTGAATTACACAAATCTTCTGGTACAGGCAATTGTCAGTGAGGACAGAAACGCTCTTGTTGTGAAGTGCTCTCTGTAGCCTTCTTAACAGGATTATTCTGCTTGTGACAGTGCACTTTCTAATTGTTTAGCCAGCTACATCAAGCTTCTACACCTCTATAATTGGGTTAGAATTGCGATTTGTTGAAAGGCTGATGCACTTCAAGGTTATCGCCCATTTTAGAAGGACACGTCCTTTCCTTTTTCTCTACACAGCTCACGTGGGCTAGAAAGACATTCACCCTCATTTTTAAAGGTCAGTTGTTGATGGGTAAATAGTTACGTAAATCTATAACAGATTAAGGTTGGAAGGGGTATTTCAGATTTGATTGCATATTTGCAAATAAGGATGATTAGATATTCCTATGAGTGATGACTTTTCTTGGAAGACATGCTAAATTTTCAGTCCATATAACATAGCTGTATGTTTGAAGCATGTACCTGTACAAAATCATTACAGCCCATGACAGATATATCTTCAGATGAAGTACAGTTAAATGGAGCAGAAATCTCATTAAAGACAGAGTGAGCTCACCGGGGTGCACCAATGATGAGCTGACTTTTATGGCCTCTCATTGGCCCTGTGAACTTTATGGTACAGCAGACTAAATGAAGTCATTGTTTCCTCTATGTCAGTATCAATAATGTTTTATTAACATAGTATGTAGCCCTTAATTGTCAGGAATTTGCTTCAAGAAGGCATTTACAGAATTTGACCAATGACACAATCAGTATGATGCTCAAGTTATACACATAGATTACAATTAATTATTTTTTTTTTTTGGATACATGCTTCAATGCACTAATGGGCCAAACACAAAATAAAGCATGGTCTCGGAGACCAGCACACTCCTGTGCCCTTTTTGGGACTACATTAAAAAAAACAAAAAAACAAACACATGTCTCACAGTGTTGTGCATGTACGATGCAAAACAGTAGCTGATGTTGTGGTGTACTGTGTAACAGTGCTGTGGAAAACACTGTGTTAATGTATGAACGATGCGTTGTGCTTTTGTTTCATTAGATATTTTCAGTCTTTTCTAAGGCATGACTGTTTTTAAACTATTAAAAATGCATCTCAATGAATTTAGCACTGGCTTGAAAGGACCCTGCAAACATCAGTGGTTTTTAAGTGTGACTGTATAATAAGCTAAATTTATTACTTCGGGCATTTGATGCTACAGTTTTACTTAATTTGTTTTGACAAATACCTACATAATCCCTTTAAAATGGTATTGCTGTAACATTACTGAGTCACACTGCTGACATTTTGACTCTTCTCCTTCATGCTGCAGTTGCCCTAGATTTCACATGCTTACCCCATAAATTTCACAGTGGCTGGTGTGCATGAGTTGCACAGTCTTACTTGGGGTAGAATTTATTTCACTATTCAAGGTAACCTGTGCACACTGTAATGCAGTAAATGCCAATGTCCTGACTATTTTTGAGATGTGGACACTTCAGCCTCTCAGTCGTGTGTTTGAAATGATTGACCTTGATCCTTTATGCCTGCACTGTTTAACATACCCCAGACAGTCTGGCACTGAATATTTAATGATCAGTAAATGAGCAGATGAAGAGGAAATGCTGCTGCAAAGCCCTGTTTGTCCTGCTTGTGAAAAAGACAGCTAAATTAGCCCTACAGACAGCTGAAAAACAAGCTTCCATGATAATGCTGCACCACTAAGTTGTAGGCTTGTAGTGTTATGATTGATTACGCATGTGTTAAATTGTGTATTAATGAAAACTATACTCATTAAATAAATGCATCAATGTATATATTTCTATATTGTCCATCTAATATTTTTTTATGCCACATTGTTTCCACTCAAGGAGAGGAGGCTGTTCTTCTCATTGTTAGAACCATTTGAATAACTGAATGTAATAAAGGTCAGCACCATGTTTGATGTTTCCCTGTGATATTCATGGTAGGCCAGCAAAGCAATGAACCAGACACCAAGTCATCTTCTATTTCCCATAACTTTAACACCTGAAGTATACTAGTACTTTTCATTTATGTACTCTTGCTTTGGCAATATGCAGGTAATGCTCTTATATATTTTCTGATACACCTACATGTAAATGCTGGTATGCATAAAAAAGGTCTTGTAACATGATTTATTACTACCCTGATGATCATTTTGGTCAACAGAAATTCATATCTTGTTGGCCCTTCTGTTAAAAAAAGGGACTGATCTTGTCACGGCCAATAGTTACTCTTTGGACCCAAATGCAGCACCACCACAAATCCATTAAGTAGTTTTATTCTACCCGAAGGGTTCAGTGGTAACCATGGGGCATGGGAGGAATGGGGTGGGGGTGGGGGGTTTCTTTCCCAGCCAGGTAGCAGGTGTCCACTGAGTAGGAGATGAGAGAGGTTAGTTCAGCAGTCCAGTTTCCTTTCTTATACAGGCTTATGCAGGTAAGCTTACTTGTGTTCCATGAAAAGGTGTCTGGGAAGAAGTAGGAATGCACAGGTTGTGTCCAGGAGAGATTTACCTTTGGACAGTGAGCAGGCAAGTGGCAGGTAAACAAAGGTTTTTTTAGCAAGGGCCCGTAGATGGAGATCCAGTTTATGGGACAGGAGATTAGTGAGAGTAGCCGAGAGCTCTTCAGACAGTGAGGAATTTCTGAGAACACAGAAAACAGCAACTAACACAGGGAATCATCATTACCACTAGGCACCAAGGGTGAGCCAAATTGTATGCCTCCCAACCATACTTGGAAGGCAGACAATTTGGCAGAGAATGGATGCAGGAGCTGGTCTCTTTATACAGTGACTGATGAGGTTAATGACACACAGGTGGTCTGGCTGAAGAGAGGAATTCAGGTACTCCACCTCAAAGGGGCGTGGCAGCTTGCTCAACCCAACAGGCTTGGAGGGAGGAGGATCAACAACCATGCACCCTATGACAGATCTTTGCTCTGCTTGTATTATTCATGCATCTTCAAACCCAATCCTGAAAAGATGTAAAGCTGTGTAAAATGTACTTAACTGTGCTTAAGTAGATTTTTCAGGAATCTGTACTTTACTCGAGTATTTATTTTTCTGACAAATTTTTGCTTTTACTCTGTACATTTTTACATAAATATTTGTACTTTCTACTCATTACATTTTCAAAACAGTCTCGTTACTTTAGGTTTAACACATTGGATGGAAGTTCTTATTTCTGGTGCCTTTAAACATCAAACCAATCTGAGCCTAAATGAAGGAACAATAACACATTAAGGGACAATTGTACTAGCGTAGCCATACCTGGGGCTTATCATATACAAAGAGATGAAAGAGTTAAAACCACATAATTTATGTATTATTTATGTGCTCAGGTGTTCTGGAATAATCTGGAACAGCATTTTTGGTCCTTAAGTTGTGGTCACAGTACTTCAGCATCTAGCTAGCACTCCAGAAGAGGCGCGAAAATAAAGGGAGTAATGTGTCGTGGCAGGTAATTTCCAATGCACCTTTTCTAAATGTGTGTCTGCTAGCTAAAGGAACAGCTGCTGTATTTCCAGGGAGAGAAAAGAGAGAGAAGTTCACTTAGAGATGGAGAAAGATGTAAGATGAGAGGAAGCAGAGAGGGTGAGGACTGCTCAGTAGCATCTGGTAAACTGGAAATTTAAAGCTTACATTTTTAAATCAGAAATTGGATCTGTGTATGATGTGAAGTTATGGTTTTTCATACTGTGAAATGTCGTGCAAAACAAACTGAAGAATTCTAAATTTATGTTATTCAAAGGTTGCATGAAAATACTGCAGTTTGGTGCAGGATAAAGAGTTTAGTTTGCTGTACTGTAGTGAGTTTACAGCACAGCTCTGTGTTGGACTGGTGCACATGGCTGTGGTGTTCATGCTCAAACATCAAATTTTTAAGTTGATGATGCTTAGATTCATTCACTGAATTCAAACTTTATACCAGCTGTGTACTGTCAGTGTTGGGGATGGAAATCAGCCAAGATAGCTCGTGAAATACTGGGTTACATCTTGTTCAATTCAGTTGTGTAAATCCATACAGAGCAGTAACCCTCAGAGCAGCAGCTGATCACAGCCTGCACACAAAGAAAATCTACTGGAGCTTACAATAGAAATTATTGTGAGTAGTGACTCTTTTTAAATACAGAAACAAGTGTCAAAAAAGTTGGGATGGAGCAACAGAAGGTTGGAAAAGTAAGTGGTACTAAAATCAAACAGCTGGAGGAATATTTTGTAAATTAGGTTAATTGGCAACAAATCAATAACATGACAAGGTATGAAAAGTGGATCTTAGAGCGGCAGAGTTTCTCCGAAGTAAAGGTGGGCACAGGTTCACCAATCTGCAAAAATCTGTGTCTAGAAATTGTGGAACAATTTTAGAACAGTGTTCCTGAGTGCAAAATTAAGACATACCATCCACAAATGCAGGTTAAAGCTCTATCATTCAAAGGAAAAGCCACATGTGAACATGATCCAGAAACACTGCTGTCTTTTCTCGATCCAAGCCCATTTAAAATAGACTGTTCTGTGGTCAGACAAATTTGAAATTATTTTTGGAAAACATAGACACCTTGTCTTCTGGACAAAAGAAAGAGGGATCATCCAGCTTCCCATCAGCATCTCTGAGAGTATGGGGTGTATTATTGCCTATGTAACTGTCAGCTTGCACATCTGGAAAGCTGCCATCGGTGCTGAAAGGTATATACAGGCTTAACACAACATAAGCTCCCATGCAGTGAGGTCATTTTCAAGGAAGGTTTGGCATCTTTCACCAAGACAATGTGAAACCATATACTGCAGCTATCAACTCAATTCAATTTTATTTATATAGCGCCAAATCACAACAGTCGCCTCAAGGCACTTTATATTGTAAGGTAAAGACTCTAAAATAATTATGGAGAAAACTCAACAGTCAAATCGACCCCCTATGAGCAAGCACTTGGCGACAGTGGGAAGGAAAAACTCCCTTTTAACTGGACGAAACCTCTGGCAGAACCAGGCTCAGGGAGGGGCAGTCATCTGCCGTGACCGGTTGGGGCTGAGGGGAGAGAGACATGACAAAAGACACACTGTCTGAGAGAGACAGAGATTAATAATAACTAATGATTAAATGCGGAGTGGGGTATAAACAGAGTAAAAAAAGGTGACTGAAAAGACACCCCCCCCCCAGCAGCCTAGGTCTATTGCAGCATAACTAAGGGATGGCTCAGGGTCACCTGATCCAGCCCTAACTATAAGCTTTATCAAAAAGGAAAGTTTTGAACCTAATCTTAAAAATGTCTGTCTCCCAAATCCAAGCTGGAAGCTGGTTCCACAGAAGAGGGACCTGAAAGCTGAAGGCTCTGCCTCCCATTCTACTCTTAAGTATCCTAGGAACCACAAGGAAGCCAGCAGTCTGAGAGCGAAGTGCTCTGTACGGGTAATGTAGTACTATGAGGTCTTTAAGATACGATGAGGTCTGTTTATTCAAGACCTTATATGTGAGAAGAATTTTAAATTCTATTCTGGATATAACAGGGAGCCAATGAACACAGCAACAGCATGGCTTTGTAATAGAAGAGTTCGATTGCTTAACTGGCCCACCTGCAGTCCAGACCTTTCACTACATGAAAACATTTGGTGCATCATGAAATGAAAAGTATGACAAAGAAGACCCAGGACTGTTACACAGCTAGAATCCTCAATCAGACAAGACCAGGACAACATTTCTCTCACAAAAGTCCAGTAAATGTTCTCCTCAGTTCCCAGATGTTTACAGACTGTTTACAACTTTTTTGAAATTAGATTTGTAAAACTGAGTTATGGACTTGATGAGAATTATGTGAACTCATAGACTACAAACAGGTAAAGAAGACTGTGTATGGAACACAAAGAGAAAAGAGATAAACAGAACTGATGCAGTGTGCTGAGAAGGAAGGCTCGATTGAGGAGATATAATATCAAATTGGATAGAGGCGTAGACAGGGAAAAGAGATCATTATGAAAGTGAGTAAGTAGAAGAAGGAAAGAAAAAAGAGGTGCAAAGAGGATGAGCGTAGAGATGAGAGAGAAAATTATTAAAATAACAGTGTTGGAGCATAACTGCAGTCAAAGCTTGGCTTAGTATCCTTTCTGTCCCCGGGCAATTGGGATTCAGCAGAACAGCTTTCCTCTATAACAGGATCCGCTGTCAGCACATTATCATGCTCATGCTGCAGAGCTCCTTCAGTAAAGTTAAAAAAAAAAAAAAGTAGTCGAGTAACAGTATGCGAGAGGGCGAAAAAAAGGTATGTGGGCGGCTGTGGGTGGGCAGCTGGGTGAGTGAATTTATAATGTGTGTAGGAGCATGTGTACAACGTGCATGAACTTTTATGTGTATTATGTCTTTTATGAGCATGTTTGCCTGTGGTATTCCTCCTGGTCTTTATCCAGAAAATAGAGAAGCCAAAAGCCAAAAGCAGCACAACCCAGAAATAGTGAGACAGAGAAAAGTTAAAGTGAGCTCTTTTAATCATCTTATTAAAGCAGACTGCCTAACAAGGTGCAGAAGCAAAGACCTGAAGAATTGAATTCAGTCTTTTTAACCATCAGAGCTCATTTTATTCATACATTTATCGCTCTCAGACAATTGGATAAAAAATACTGAGCTGGCTAGATCAAAGGAGCATCACTGGGCTTTAATTTAACACAGAGTAATTATTTTTAATGAGCACAAGTGAACGTCCCACTTCTGATTAGGAGTTTCCTCATTCGTTCCCTGCAAGGACGGGAAAAGGGAAACAAGTGGCGTCCCAGAGGCATGAGCACATATTAAAAAAACAGGACAAAAACAGGTACACAGAGATGAAACGGCAGTGAATTAGATAAAAGAATATTTTTAGTCTGCAAAAGAAAAACAAAGACAAATCTTTAAGACTGTGCCAGATAAATACAAACTGCAAGCTGACAGCAAAACCTAGTTCAATTCAATTCAGTTTATATAGCACCAAATCACAATAAAAATAACCTCAAGGGGCTTTATATTGTAAGATAAAGACCATACAATAATACAGAGAAAACTCCCCCTATGAGCAAACACTTGGCAACAGTGAGAAGGAAGAACTCCCTTTTAACAGGAAAAAACCTCCAGGCTCACGGATGGACAGTCATCTGCTGCGACCACTTGGGTGTGAGGGGAGGGAGACAGGACAAAAGACATGCTGTGTAAGAGAGCCAAAGATTAATAATTACTCATCATTAAATGCAGAGTGGGGTATA
Organism: Australoheros facetus; assembly: GCA_030220045.1. NCBI lineage: Eukaryota > Metazoa > Chordata > Actinopteri > Cichliformes > Cichlidae > Australoheros > Australoheros facetus. The sequence goes on along the minus strand of JASGAU010350990.1, from coordinate 13,556 downwards.
AACACATAGACAGTGAAAAGAAGAAACACATAACATGTAAATTCTAAAAATTTTGTTTCAAATTTGACTTGCAACACAAAACTTCTGAAGCTCCACCCTCAAAAGGCAATACCCGATTTAGATTTGGCCACTATAATTCTGACGATCATCTCACTGCATAGTCCAGTTGTGACAACTTTGTCACAGGTAGGTTTGGGGCGGGGGTGCAAATCTGGCAAGTGGGGCTCATGTTGAGCTGCCATTGTGTTGTGGCCAGACATTTAAAGTAAGTGGGAAATGCATTTAAGGGTTAATTGTTAGGGTTAAGTATTCTACTTCAGGACATTTCAGTAAAAGTCCTCACTGACAGTTTGATCATGGGTTACAAATTTTTGGTGCACAACCATGTGGTCGCCTTTTGTTCTGTGGTCCTGGTCATATTTTTGACCAAATGCAGTCTATTGTTACAAACTAGAGACCCAACTCTTGTCATCAGCTCTTGGTCATCCTATGTGTATCCTGGATATGAAGGTTGTGTCACAAGTTATCAGGGACAACCACAGTGCTTCACAACCAAATGACCTTGAACGAGATCACAGATTTTTCCGGGATAAGTTATTTTTTATTGTACCATCATAACCCAGCATCCAATTTAAGTGTTGGGTATACAGCAGAAGGACCTGAAATGGACTACCCTGTCTCTGGCAAAAATATGAATGCAGAAACATATAATTTATTCTCACATGTTGGGCAATTTTCTTGTTTTTTCTAAGCATCTTCTATTTCCTTTTTTGAAGTGCACATACTGTACACTCTTTCCAAATATGCAACACTTTGAGTTTTGTTTTTAATTTTGTTCATAACCTACCTTATATGTGTCTGATTGTTTCTTTTGCTCCAATTATGTGTTTATTTATAAGGACTCTTCAGTGTATGTAGTCAGACCTTAGTGCTTATAGTTGGTCAGTTTATCTCTGTATCATGTGTTTGTGCTGCCATTTTGATTTGAGTTTGTTTTTGTCATTTTTTTTTCTTTCTGTATGTAGCAGCCAACCAACCACATAACTAGCCAAAACAAGCTAATATGCTGTTATATCCTGCCCTGAAGCAACCTTCTTGGAAGCTTTCCAAAAGAAAGAGTGGCTCCTGCTGATGTCAAGCCTTATTGCAACCCAGTGAGTGAAGTGAGTGAAATGCATTTTTAGCAAGAATCTGATGAACTGTTAGAAAATTTGGGCCAAAGCTACTTCCCTGAATTATAAAAACTTTAGTAGCCTAATTCTAATAACTTTATTTATCAACTGCCATTTCATCAAATCCCATCATCCTTGGTTGTGGTTTGGCTTTAGTTCTAGCATGATAATTTGAGAAACACAATATCTGCTAACAAGATTATTAGCATTGCTATTGTGAGAATGATAGCATGCAAACATTAAAGTCTTTTTCACAGCTATGCTTAAAATTTTCAGGATAGTCCAGCACTGGTGTTTCACAGCACTTCAGACAATTTTCTGTGTAATTTATTTCATTGTGGAGTGAAAGAGTGTTACCTCTCCACTGCTTCTCAAACCTCAAACACAAAACTGTCACAAAAGTATCAAATTATCCTATGTGAAGGTTCAAACAAGTTGGAACTTTTATTGTGTCTTTCTTATACCCTTTGGGAACAGGCTAAAATATGGGCAGCTAAAATGTTCCCTGGCTATATAATGCATCTTTGAAAGCAAGGTTATATTGATTTAGGCATATTTCATGTGACACAATCACAATGTCAAGCTTAACCTCACAAATAATATTTGGAGGTCACAGCCTTATTTCAAAAAAGATTCAAAATTGATATTAATACAATACTGATTTATCATTTTGTTTTGAAGCTGCAAAGTTCTTATCCTGTTCTGTAGGGTATGTGCGAAGGTGGCCTCTCCCACACAAGAAAGGAGATAGGGTGGGAACACATGGTAGAGGTCAGCTTGAACGGAGATGAGCAGAGTGGCCTTCGAGCTGTTTACAGCTCTTGGCCGTCCTATGTGTATCCAAACAGATGACTCTGTTTAGACTGCTAACACCCACAGATGTCTAAGTAGCTGACCTTGACTTGTTTCTACTCTTAGTGAACACTGATTACAAAGGTACAGCATTTACCACTATGAGAATGGTATATCACCTGTCATAAAATGTCTGATTGTTGGGGTTTCTTTCTAAAATTGTAGGGTCTGTCCCTTACAGTATAAAGTGCCTTGAGGTGACTGTTGTTATGAATTGGCACTATATACTGTAAATAAAACTGAATTGAATTGAAATTGTGAGCTGTTTTCCTCTGTTTTTTGAAGTTGCAGATGGCAAAAAAATGTTCTGTTTGAGAAGACTTGTAACCACAGATTTGTTTGTAGCAGCATATGATTATAAAGATGCCAGTGTCTTCTAGTCTAACACCTCCACCAGTTGGCTTTTTGTTTTGCTTTTGTTGTTTCTTGATATTGATCCATCATAAAGTCTAATCTCAGAGTTTAGTCTTTATTTAACTTTTCCTGTTGTGCCTCCAAGCAGACCAGACTTTTTATTTACAGGACAAGACAGGATAGCTTTTCCAAGCAATTAACTTGAAACTGTGACGATTCCCAGACTTTTTCTCCAGTGCCCTCCTAAAGTGTGGTTTTAACATGGAATTTCATTTAGACATCTGTTCTACATTTCCCTCAGGATAAAATGTAATTACTTTGGTACACACTTAACCTTATCATTTGGTCAAAATTTCAATTTGTTTGCTTACAGAAATTGGCATTCCTTTCTGCTGCATTAATTGGTTAGTACTGTTCAATGCATACTAGCAGGAAAAACCCCTAAACATCAGTATGTTAGCATTGTGAGCCTAATGCATACCTCAGCATTAAGCTTAAGGTACTGCTGCATTATAAGCACAGCCTCACAGAGAGTTTTATTCAGTCCAATTTTTTTTTTTTTAAATTATTGCTTGGACTTTCTTTGAAATAAAGAAAACTCTGAAGCAAATTAGAAAAATTACAGCCAGGATTGGAATGCCATTGTACAAAAATAAACATTTGCATAAGTGAATTTGTTAAATATAGTAATTGAATGAGGCAGCATATCTTTCCTTCAACTCCTTTCTTTTTGTTCGCTTCTCATCTTTTTCCATGTCATTTTTTTAGTACATACTGTTCCTAAGGTTGCATGCCTGCCTGTGTATTGTAACTGAAGGAAAAACCAAAATAGAAGAGAACAAAATACCCCCCCACCCCCACCCCAACCCCCAACTCCATACCGTGTAGTTCTGTGCTGCAGCCATCATGCAAGAGAGAATACAAGCCACGTCCTGAAAGTCAGGGGAGCCTTCATCCTCCTCCTCCTCCTCATTCTCCTTGCAGACATGGAAGGTCTGTTTCCATGACAACATGAGAATTAAGGGCGAAAGAGCGCCATCCCAAAATGACATATCGGATTTAAGGGATAGTTTGAGCATAAATCACTCCTGTTGAATGATAGAGGAAACAAATTTGATTTTTTTCTTTTTGTTTTTCTGAATGTTAAGTTCATAAAAAGCCCACATTTTTTATTCACTTTTGTCTGCAGATTGTCCTAATTCTTTTCTTGTAACAATGAATGGGATAATTTTTTTTTTTTTTAAAGATAACTCGGTCATGATCAAAAACACATTGAATTAATCAATCTTTGCATAGGTCAAAGTTTTTGATAACATAGTCTTTATTCTTAAACAATCACTAACTTCATTCTGATTTTTATAATCAATGCATATTTTTTGTCATCTCACAATTCATAATGCATATATGAGCATGTTCCAATGCAGTGAAATCATCTGCAAACATAAAAATATTAAAATTATAGTTAATATCTCATACAACCAAAACCTTTATTAACTCTTACACACGTCAATTAACCCATGTAAAAGTGCTTTGCTTTACTGCTTTCTCTTATTAGCTGTTTTTAACTCATTCGTGTATTCATTCCCTTCTCACATCCTTTCATTCTTCTGTCAACAGTTGACATTCAGTATATCCAACTTCATCCATTGCTTTAAGTCCAAACATGTGTCTTATGCACCAGTATAAACCTCTGTAAAAAGATACTTATATGCTGGTCTTGCCTGCTGACTTTCAGTGTCATGTTTAATATACTGTATCTATCACTGTTATGCAGTAGGTACTGTGGAAGTTGAACTAATCTACTGTTAGCTCTTGCAGATAACTTGCATCAGCTGTGGACCCAGGTCCCAGATGGAAGACTTTCCCAGATCCATAATGATACCTATGTCACTGCTGTCTGTTGTGTGCAACTGAATATGTGCTATTTACTGTACATATCACCAAATTAGCAAACAGTTTTCAACCACATGTAGGAGAGATTTATGAGCTCTCCCTAAAATATTGATCAAAATGTTGCATAAAAAGTTTTGGACATATTCTCCCAAAAATCATAAGAAGTTCATATTGGATCCCACCTCAAACTCAAACCAAACTTACATCAACTTTTACAGTCATGCACTGGTCATGCTTGGTTCCACCCATTTCCCTTTTTCAGCCTTCCTAACTTGGCTAGGCTTAGCTGTATGCCATCTTTAACAATAGTAAAAAATAAATCACGCTACTGACCCCAATTCATAAACACCACACTGGTGCCAGTCTTTGTGCAACTAGTGCTGGACAGTGGGCATCCAGCCTCTATATCTGGCCCATTCACTGCACAACTGTAGAACTTCCTGAGTTAGACAAACTAATTGGGGATTAGGAATAAGCCCAGCAGCGTACACAGCGTATGTGGTGCACCAATCAATTCAACTTGTTTATACAACCCTGTCAGTCTGTTGATTTATGAAAGAGATAAGACTTTCCTCCACGATGCAGCAAGCGGCTCATATCATTGGTCACAAAACCAGTGGGAGTGGAGACAATATGTGTTACCATTTCAGAAAATCCCACCGAGATGGTAAGATATCCTCCTTGAATTTGGCCAAATGCAGATGTACTGGCTCCTCAATGAGACATTTAGCTTCCATTGTGATGGGAAAGTCTTAATGATTGTGACCTTACATTAAAAATTTTATCATGTTAGGTCAGTGATTTATTAAACAGTCAGGCACCCTGTCCACCAGTGTTGAAAAAGTCTCTAGTCATTTCACAACAGAATAATAGAAATAGTACAACTTTCTGGAAATTAGTCACCACAACCCTTCATGGCCAGGCTTGCCAAAACAAATTCCATCTCTTTCTCCTGCGTAGAAAAATTGCAGAAGTCTTTGATCGAATGTCATTTCATGATTAGTCCATATAGTTCAAAAGAGTACTGTTATATAGTTATATTTTGAGTTGTTGTTATAGCTAACAGCAGAGAAAGGGGTCTGTGGTACTTGAGGTGCAAATGTGAAGTGACCATTTTTGGCCATGGCTCGTAGTGCTGATGCTGGTCATTACTGTCCTCTCAGCTTTTGGAGAGAATAATATTCTTTGTCGTTATTGACATCTCTTTGCTTATAATGTAATACTCCTTTTAAATGATAAGATAATACGGAACCTGTACCGAAACTGGTTTCCTTTTTTTCCAACTTTCACCAACTTATACAACTTTCTTTGTCTTTTCTACTGACAAATTAAGATGTGTTGTCGGCTTGACTTTGTATTATTTAGAGACATACTAGACTGCTCTCTGTTATATTGCTTGTATCAGTCCCATCCTGCCACAGCAGGGTAACATAAATGAGTTTGTGTCCTATTAGTCACATTAATCTAACTTACAATACACACCTGAGTAAATTACATCCCACCCTAAGCACTCTGTTTCCATTGGAGTCCATCACAGAGAACTTTCAGTATATTTAGTCTTACCCTCACACCAGAGCAGGTGGCATGAGAGTGCATTCAAGATCAAACTGTGATAGGAAAAAAACATAAGAGTAATAATAAAAAACAATCTTTCTTTAGTCTCAAAAACAAAACAAAGCCAGAATAATCATGATAACAAATGGGATGATTGAGCAGCAAATTAGCAATGATTATAATGTTGATGGTATAGTTATTATTGACAACAACACAATAAAGCATATGAAAGCACAATAGCATTTAGGAGAAAAAAAAAAACAATGTATGAAAAGTGAACATGTATTAAAGCTTGTTTTTCACAGCATAAATCGAAAATGACAGATACTTGTATTTGTGTGAAGGGAGACCACCATTCCTTTGTTTATCACAGCTTTTTATCTTTTTTGCATAAAATGTTGGTCAAGTCCTGATTGAAAATGATTTCTTTATATACACGCACTCTCTGGTTTCATATTAATTCCTCTAAAAGGTTTTCACAGGCAAGACTTCAGTTTTTGTTTTCGTTGTCTTGGGTGTACAGTAATAGCCCCTCGTTGTCATCATTAACCCGTCTTTTTTTTCAGAGGGTATGGTGGTGCGTACATTGGGAGGGACGGGTGAAGTTTCCTATGGCCCCTTCCCCTCATTCAGCATGAGGCCACTCCCCCCTGCTTGAAGCCCCTCCCTTGGATGCTATGTGGAATCCTGATTGACAGCTTTCCCTCCATTCATGGTGGGAGTCCCTGAGCTCTTCCTGGAACGGTGCTTGTCCTCTATCTCGTGCAGTGATGGCTCCCTGTACATACAAACTGTGGCAAAGATGTAAAGACAGGGAGAGGAGAGGAGAGGAGAGGAGAGGAGAGGAGAGGAGAGGAGAGGAGAGGAGAGGAGAGGAGAGGAGAGGAGAGGAGAGGAGAGGAGAGGAGAGGAGAGGAGCTCAGAATGGGGACAATGGAGAGCAGATTGAAGAGATGGATGTGCAGACAAAGACAAGGTCAGGTGTGAGGCTGGGACAATTATACCAGGCTGAGAGGGAGAAGACAGGGGAATTAGGCCATGTCAGCACTTTTTTATCACATTGCTTGACAAGTTTTCATGATAATATCTATGTGACATTTTTAAGGATCCCCCTTTTGCCCACACTCCACTGCGCTACGTGCTTCAACAAAATGAGACTGGTAATCTTGCTGACAAGCATTAAAACAAGAGGAAAATAAATACTTAAAATGATAGATCCTTTTTCAAACTTGTCTCTTGGACACCAGGGTTGGAGACTGGGAATACTGTGTAATGTAACTTTTTAGAGGTACTCTGATGATAATTTTGCTCCTTTCTTGAAGCAAGAATGGTAAAAGCTAAAATAGCAGATGCTAAGATATTTTGCCTTTAGTTGAGTCCAAAGCATTTGTCAAGCTAAAAACACCCCAGTTTTAATTTCCCATAATGCAACTATGCTATGTTTCATCTCCCTGTCTTCTGAATGCCAACTTATTAACAAACCACACACCTCCAGCTTGTAACGCAGGTCCTCCAAAGCCAGATAGGACATTATACTATATTTTCAAAGGCTAATTAGTGCTGGTGGATTGCTGCTTTAAAGCCCAGTGTTGTGCAAATACTGCTTTCTGTGGTACCATTGTACATAACGGGACGTGCATGCATTACCAAAAAAAAGAAAAAAACACAGAAACATTAAAGCTGTTCCAGAAACATGTTTCTATAAGCTTAATAATACCTTCAATGGGCCTGGGCACAAAGTGCGATGAGGGTTTAGTCTTTTTGACCCGGTTGCCCTTCATTACTTGTCCCTCCTTGGTGAGACCAAGGAACCAAGCCCGGCCTGACTCCTGCTGTCGGTACACAGTGGACGAGTAGATCACATAGTAGTTCTCGAAAACCGACTCCTTAAACTTACATTCTGGGGTGAACACCTCCTGCAAGAAGATTGAGTGAAGGAAGGTAAAAATGCTGTAGACATGTGTCAGTGCAAACAGAAAATACATTTTCATCCACATTGAAGCCAAATACAGAAAGCAACAAAACAAAAGAAAAAAAGAAAAGAAAGCAGTAGAAGGCTGAATCTGTTTCTCTCTGCCAAAACTGGCTGTCATGACTAGCATGTGAAAGTTGCCACGGTCACTAAACAGCCATTAACACACACATACACACAGACACACACACAGAAAACTAATGAGAATGATAGTCTTATTAGAATAATGTGACAATGGAAGATTTTTATCTCTTGGTTTCAATATGAAAACAGTAAGTCAAGGAGAGAGTCAAGGGGACTCACAGTAATGACTGGAAACCTGGAAAGAACCAGATACTGGATACACTGTAAGGCTTGAGTGCGATGCCAGATTATTGCCATGACAGTGCGAGACAGGAAACAATGCTCTTGACTCTCTAACACAATCCAGATGTACAGTCATTTGTCACCTTTGGCAATTGTGTTTTTAAAGAGGCTGGAAAATGCACGTTTGCTTTTTCAAACAAAATCTTTACTTATCAGAGCACATGTGCTGATTAACGTGTGGCTGCCAACCTCATCGCCCTCAGTCCTTGTCCCTGTTCTCCTCCTCATCGAGACTAAATTAAAAAAATAATGCTAGTCAGTTTGAAGGGCAGGCAAGTCATGTGTGGCAAATAACAAAAATGCAAGTGAGGCAGAAGAGCTGGTTTGGTAGATATTAGGCCATTTCAGCTTAGCCAGACTTTGTACTATGTGTGTGTTTGGTTTCATTTATTAATGTCTGCCGCAAGGTTCTGTGCCCTTTTAAGGTTGTCTGTTTGACTGACAGCCCAATTCTGCTCCCTGCTGGAGGTGACAGTGTATGTGTAGTCCAGGTATTACTCATGTAGAAGGGACCTAAATCTGTTTATACCATCAAATTATGGGGACGTGTCTTCCTTATGGGGACAAAGTCCCTGTAACATAAATCACTACATTTTACGGTTGGTGACATGTTCTAAGGTTAGGGTAAGGGTAATGCATAGTGAAATGCAGTTATGGTTAAACTACAGGTCTCCAGAAGATTAATGCATGTCAGTGTAAATGTCCCCAAAAGCAATTGATACAAATCAGCAATAATTTAAAGCCGTTTCTGACCACATGACTAATGGAAGTTTAAAAGCTGCTCTCTTCTCTAGATCTGTTTTGCTTTCTACCAGCTCCTGAGGAAAGCATCTGGCATCTTCACTGTGAAATGCCAAACTGTGTTCATCAGCTAGTAGTTAACGTCATCTGGCTTTCTTTTTAGCAGGTGGTGCAGATTTGAAGGGCGGTAAAAAAAGCTCTGTAGAGCTGAAGGAAACTATCTGTTGGTTTGTTACTTTGAGCAACACCTGTATATTACACACAGTCATTTGACTGTTCATGTAAAAACACATAAAATCTGCAGTATTAAATTAATTCCTATCAAATTTAGTCCAGTTTAATTTGTGTGTGTGTGTGTGTGTGTGTGTGTGTGTGTGTGTGTGTGTGTGTGTGTGTGTGTGTGTGTGTGTGTGTCTTCTTGGAAGGAATACCACAGTTCAGAGTAATGAGTCCCAGTGTGTATGACCGCTCATTTATAAGACACAGCAGTGCATAGCAGGCTGAGTAAGGGACTCGGGGAAGGTGGAGGTCACATGGTCGGCGGTGTGGAAACGTCTCCGCGGTCAGCAGGAGGGAGGACAAGCTCTGGCGGCTGAGTGTTTCGGCATGCCTGCTGAAACGCTGTCAAACAGCAAAGATCTCGCTTGCTGTCGGGGCACAGGGGTCACGTTGTGCCTGTCTGGCTTTGTGTGTGTTTCTGTGTGACCGTATGTGTTTGAGTAGGTGGGGGCCAGACAGTGATACATTACACAGCAGAAGGCTTCATCGCTCCCTCATCTGTTTGGTACTCAAATTAGGCCAAGCACACACACACACACACACACACACACACATACTGTATATACCCACCCAAGTCCTATGCTACTATTCACCATTAGCCACTTTGCTGACACACTATAAAATTCCTTCCACATTTTCCACGGCAACAATGCCCTGTGCTGTCCATGAAAAGCTGGAACACTTTAGAAAGCACCCTGGATGCAGTTTGGGAATGACTGGGGTGAAATGTATGCGACTTTGAAGTCTCTGGCAGAGAACCTTGTTCACGGATGACTGAGTAGAAATGTGAGGTGAAGAGATGGGGTACGACTCTATTGTGATTAATAAGATTTTATTAATGGGCATGAACCATAGAACTGCAGGGACAAAGGAAAAGCACAAAAATACACATGAACACACAAACTCAATGCCCCACATATACCATCAACAAGTTTGCCCTGTCACTTCCTCTGCCAGGAGCTCATAATTAATTGAAGTTGTTACTGCCTCAAAACACGTTTTATTTAAAAAAAAAAAAAAAAGCATGCCACATTTCAGGGCTAACAGACTCTGCTAAGTGATAGTAAAGTAATTAAAAGGATGCATATTTATATTCCATAGCAAGCTGGTGGACAAAACCAAAAGACTTGTAAGCAAAACATGTCTGACTGCTTACTCGGCACCTTCAGGGCTCTCATTTTGGGCCTAAGGATTAATAAACACAAGTTTCACCTGAGACGCTGTGAACAAACACCACAAAACTGCTAACTGAATGCAAATTATTTTTGGCTGTTTCTGCATATTTTCATAAAATGTTTTTCTTTTTTTTATTAAAGATTATCATCTGAATTTACAGCTTTGACAGAAACAGATGTCAGACAGATTTTTGAAAGGGAAGTAACATCAAGGTGCACTTTGGCATTTGCACTTCCTGCTTCACACTGAGTATAAATGTAGAACTACAGTATTGTGCAAATGTCTTGAGCTACCAATCATTTCTTTATATTTTGCCTATGAGGAGACAGACTTTCTCTATTAAAGTGCTCTTGAGAAATGAATGTCATGTCCTTAAGATACAGGAAAAATCCAGGAAAGACCTGACACAGGACCTGCATCTGACTTGTCAGTTGATCCATCTAGTGTTTGTCAAAGCCTCATCAGAAGCAGACTCATTGGAAGGGCGCCTGTCAAGAAGCAATTTTAAAGAAGGAAAACAGGGACAAAAAGCTGAAGCATACGTACTGATGCCAAATCAGCATCAATGCGTATGTAGAAGGTCAGGAGAGAGGTACAACAGTGAGTTGTACAATGAGTAAAACACGGTGGAGGCTCTGTCATGATTTGGGGCTTTATTTCAGCTGGTGGTTTTGGAGATCTTATCAAAATTGATGGAATTATGAATGCAGAAAAGCACTGTCAGATTTGGTGCTGTCACCATGCAATACTATCTGAAAAGCATTTCATTGGCAACAGCTTCATTTTTAAGCAATTATTCCAAACACACTGCCAATGCTGTAAATAGTGGGTTAATAACCACCTCCAAAGGGGACAACCCCAACTAGGATTTAAATACCTGGGACGCTCCACATTTTGGTTTTAGAACTGAAGAAGTCTCTTGAATGAGAGCTGGAATGTCTTGAAAAACATAAAGAAGTCCAGCTGCCTTTTTCCAAGCTCTTACGACTACCGTGGTCTGGATGACTGAGAACCTACACAGACAATGCAGTAAAAGCATACCTAGATAGAAAAATACCTAATATAACGCTATCAGTCGTGGATTGGCCTCCTCAGAGCCTGGATTTCAACATTATTAAAGCACTGTGTGATCATATTGACAGAGAACAGAACAAAAGGCAGCCAACAACCTTTGAAAACCCAAAGTTTTAAACAGTTGTCAGTGTACATGCATGTAGAAGTGATGCCTGTGAAACAAAAGCTAAGGCTTCAGAGTGGCGCACATTAAGTTTTGTGGAAATCCATCATTTTTTTAAACAAATAATTAGATTATTAGCATTACAGCATATTTCTTTTGCACATAGTCTTACCCTCATGATCAGGTCATTAATGATATTATCAAGGCTGTGTATTGTGTTGTGAATGTTTGTATGTGTCCTTGTCAGCTCAAGATAAACAAAATGGTTACCCGCTCATAGAAAATAATAGAAAACCAACTCCATTACATCATCAGAGCTCAAAAACTCCATTGGGAACCTTTAGGCCAATGCTGTTTTTTTACCTGTTTTTGTAATAGTGGCCACAATTGTGTTTCTCATTCCATGTTTCTCTAGATTTTGGTTTATCTTAACTTTGGATTCTACTAAACATCAATAACAGCAAAGCAACCTCACAGCCACTGCCACCCACCCACCCCCACTTCTAGTGGTTCTGCACATTTGTCCAGATATGCGTGAGGTAATGTGTGTGTTTGGGGCTTATGAAAAGTGTGAGTGCCAGTGAATGGAATGTAAAATGAAACACAAAGGAGAACAAGATGTAATGGATATGAAACTGGGTTGCCAAAAGAACTGAGCTGAACGCATCGTGAATCCAAATCAGCTGCTGGCTCCATCAGAGGAGGGCGGCAGCTCTCTGATTCTGCATTAAGGAGCCACTGCCGACAGGCATCTTTTGAATTTGGAAAAAGATGTCGAGGATACGATGAGGACCTCAATTTAAATGTGGGCCTGAGCCACTGGTGTATCTGAGAGATTTGGGCCCTGTGACAATCCCAGTGATGCCATGGAACTCCCGGGGAGCTTATTATTATTCTTGGAGAGATTTAGGTCTGGGATTGTCTAGACATTACTTAAACTGAAAAACTCTCTTTCTCACTTTTTCTAATTCTCCCTCCCTCCATGCTTATCTTCTTTCTCTGTCTCACTCTGAAAGTCAGGTTAGAACAAGGTTTTATTTTGTCCTTCCTAAATTTTCTCCACAGATGAGGTGTTTGATTAATAGCTGCCCTCAAATCACAAACACACACTAATGATCCAGACGTCATAGAGAAGTTTCCCCTACATTCTTACTTTTTCTTTTGTTTTTCAGTTTATCTTCTCTACAGAATGTGGACAATCCCATACATGCAACTACACAATTTGTGCCCATAGTAGTAAACAAGTAGAATGACAGACTATGAAACCATAAATTTTCTGTTGAGTTATTTACCAAAAACCCCTGCAATTTTTTTATGATCCTCACATTATTTTGTAGATAAAAACATAGATAGATAGATAGATAGATAGATAGATAGATAGATAGATAGATAGATAGATAGATAGATAGATAGATAGATAGATAGATAGATAGATAGATAGATAGATAGATAGATAGATAGATAGATAGATAGATAGATAGATAGATAGATAGATAGATAGATAGATACTAGACAGTAGCAGTGCTTACTGTTGTGCAGCAAAGTAGGTCATATTGAGTGTTATAAATAATGGAAGGGAACTCTTCATTGTAGATGTTCAACCCCCACGCACTTTATCACTAAACACTCTGTGTAAGCATCATCACCCAGCTCACCCTCAGCTGCATCAGCTTCCAATCCTCAGCAGTGAGCTCTGCAACCAAGAAAAGCCAGCCAGCATATATGTAACAGCTTAACTGATCGGTGGTGATAGTACTAAAAAAAATGATACCTGACACCTACAGGGGTTGGACAATGAAACTGAAACACCTGGTTTTAGACCACAATAATTTATTAGTATGGTGTAGGGCCTCCTTTTGTAGCCAATGCAGCATCAATTCATCTTGGGAATGACATATACAAGTCCTGCACAGTGGTCATAGGGATTTTAAGCCATTCTTCTTGCAGGATAGTGGCCAGGTCACAACTTGATGCTGGTGGAGGAAAACGTTTCCTGACTCGCTCCTCCAAAACACCCCAA
>JASGAU010350985.1:0-14123 GCA_030220045.1 Australoheros facetus | reverse complement strand
TATATATATTCCGCAAAGACAATGGGGAAACACATGCAGCGATTTAGTAAAACGTGCAAACATACATTGATATACAGCATATAAGGCAAAAACGGAGTTTGTACAATTTTAACAAGCTTGAAAGTCAATATTTGGTGAGGGACGTCGCTCCCTCTCCATTCTTTTCCTATGGTACTTGTGTGAAGCGATTGTGGCCTCATTGCACAAGTTCCAGAGGAAATGAATGGAGAGCGAGCAACGTCACTCCCAGGGGCGCAGCTATACTTTCTGAGGTGTATGCGGACACGCACGTACACACACACACACACACACATACACACACACACAAAACGCACCCTCTTAAGGTTTACTGTGTTCATGTTTGCAGATCTCACTTATTCGTGGACAAGACATCTATTACAGGCTTTTATTTTCCATCCATTTTCATTTTCATCAAGCTTCTACACTGACATAATTTACTGTCTTTAAACCACTTTGAAAAACTTTTTTTTTCATCCCAACATTTTTATCCTTCTCCCTCTTTCATTTTCTGTTTTGTGCTCCGGAGAGCTTTCTTTTTTGCCTCTCCATCTTCAGCTACCAGGAGGAGGGGAGGTGAAGGAGCACAGAGGCGCCTAATCAGCGCCGTTCCTCTGTTATTGATCGTATCATATGCACAACTGTTAAATACAAAAAATGCCGACTTGAGAAATAATTTCTCCGCATCGCTTTGGCAGACCTGGCGTGGCAGGTGTTTGATTTGAAACAACTTAAATCTGCACATTTTGACTTTTTTCTTAAATTTTTGACTTTATTCTCAAAATAGAATTTCGACTTTTTTCTTGAAATTTTGACTTTATTCTCAAAATGCACAATTTTTTTTCCTCACTGTGGCCCTAATACTCCTTCGTAAAAAAGAAACGTGTAAAAGCCAAAACCAAAACCGTAACATCCAAAGCACAGCCAAGACCCCTGATAGCTGCAGACTGATGTTCTTTGTCGGCAGTGGTCAGTGACTGAGCGTATGAATATGCTTGTTTGGTCTTCTTTCTAAATGTAGTCGTGCAAACTTGCAGCAGAGCATCCACAGCTCAGGGGACATTAATTCTCATTATACTCACAATCAGAAGTGCGCTAGTATAATAAATGTATTATAACACAGCTGGGCCTCTCTCTGTGGGTCAGAGGAAATGCAAATGTTGCGAGGTAACTTAAAATGTATTGAAAGCTAAAGCCAAAGTAGTCTTCAAAAAAAAAAAAGATTATCTTCTTGACCTCTGGGGACCTACCCATCTGTCACTGTTTGACATCTTCTTCCTGCAACAGTTACTGTTTTTCTGTAGTTTTTGAATTCATAAAAGCTGCAGAAAATCTGTACCTGATGCACATTATAAAGTCAGTTGTAAGTAACTGTCTTATGTGCAAACTGTTTTCCCGGTAAACATTTGTTTCAAACATTTGTTTGAAAGTGTCTTTGTACTTTTTTCTTCTGATGCCATCTTAAGCTCAAGTGTCCGAAACAAAGTCCTTTCCTTCTGTGCTCACAGCCAGACCTGCATGCCTGAGATGACCTAATCCTTGACAACTTTGACATCAAGCAGAGCTAGGAGTATTAAAAAACTGTCAGAAATGTAGTGTTTAGAGCAGTGTTGGTTCTCAAGGGTACATACATTCATTATTTGAAATTTTAACATAATGAATATCAGCGTCCACCTTTGTAACAGTATAAAGGACAGAGAATAAGAGAAGCAGCCCACTTTAAATTCGACACATTTAAACAGGCTTCTTATGCATGTTTTCCCCACCCAACGCCCCTATAGCTCTTCCCTTGGTGTCCCTGCTTCTTTTATGATTCACTTATGCTTTCAACTCCCTCTATCGCTGCCTCATGTATATTTTATATTTGTCTCTTTGCTCCCATCCACTTTGGCCCTCCACAACAGAGCCGGCTGGAGAGAATGGCTGAGTTTCAGCAGAGAGGGGAGGACCTGGAAAACAACTTTGCAGAATCCAAGAGTCTATTACAGGAAGCTCGTGAGCAACTTGCATACCTAGAAGAAAGAATGAAGGAAGGAGATGAGGATGAGGAGAGGGAGGCCGAGCTGAAAAAAGTCCAGGCCAAAATAAAAAAACTGGAGGAGGATGAGAAGTCTTTTGAAAAAATGCTTGAAGAACACAGAAAAGAAGAGAAGAAACTGCCCTGGAATGTAGACACTATCAGCAAGGATGGTTTCAGCAAGGTAACGCAGGCCATCGAGGCCACGAGATTCAGAGTGACCTGTTAGTGTCCTGATTCACTTGTGTTCTTATCTTAATTTGCAGAGTGTGCTTAACATCAAGCCTTTATCAAAGGAAGAAACTGGGGAGGAAGAGGTGGAGAACCACAAGACCTTTGTGGAGAAATATGTAAAAGAAATTAAACACTTTGGTAAGCAAACTGTGTATTTGTTGTGTTTACCTTCATGTCTCCACACATTGTCCCATCCCACTGCTTCCCTTCTCCTTCTCTCCTCCCCTGCTCTCCTCCCCCACATGGAAAATGTCATTCAGGCTTAATTCTTAATTAAAAATCTATCCTCGATGTCCCAGGAGTTTCAGAAACAGTGCACTGCACATTCACAGAGTTTGGTGACTCTAAACAAACACAAGGTCAAAAAGAATAATCTAATAGCTTTTAGTTGATGTCGACTCTTAGGGCCAACATTTCCCACAACACAATCAAGGACATTTTTTATAAAGGTGTGGATATTCCTACTTGTATTCTTGGAGGTACATAAACAAGACAACACCCATATCCTGAATGGACTCCCACCCGCTCGCATTAGCCGGTAACTCGATGGCGTCACACTTTTGTGTGCCAAAGTTCTTACGGAACAAAACAAACTGGGGAGGGATCAACTTTGTGGTAAAGAAGCTGCTTCACATCGAAATAGATAAAGAGCAAAATTCAGTGTGTACAAATTCCCCTTTTCTTATCTTACACACACACACCTATGTGAGAAAAAGCTCAGGGTTTAGGCTGCTCTGAACATCTTTTACATTTCAACCCCATGAGAGGGGATATCCTTAAGTGTTTATCAAGAACACAATCTAGCTGTGAACAGAAGTCAACTACCTGTTGTGTTTATGAGAGCTGCTAATCAGAAGGAAGTTGGCTCAAAAGGAGGGAAAAGAGGACTATAATGGTTTGTGTGAGACAGTGGGTGAACTGAGGGGTGGCATCAAGTCTCAGTGTAACGTAATAATGATTATTCTGAACTGAGAGTCATGGAAAGCAACTCGGATACAGTCCAAGAATGCAGTGAGGAAAAATAAGCACAATAGTTCCCATTTAAATCCTTTAGATTTTATTCAGTTTCAGGAGGATATAAGTATTTGTTTAGAGCCTACTGTAGAAAGTGATTTATTAAATGCTTCGCTGTGATTTTTAGCAAAAGAAAATGTTATTTATTAATTTTCTCATGCTTATCCAGGTAATAGTAGTGTTTAAAAATTAGTGATTGCTCTATAATTTTAGATCATAATTCCTGCTGGTTTTTATTGGTGTCTTTCTTACTTTAGCCAATCTTAAAAAGACCATTAAAAAGATTTTTAAGTCTGCTTAAGATCTGCTTGTATGTAGCATAATGCTCTGTGTGACTGTTTTCCAGGTATGCTGCGGCGCTGGGACGACAGTCAACAGTATCTGTCAGACCACCCGCATCTGGTGTGCGAAGAGACTGCTAATTACCTTGTTGTCATCTGTATCGACTATGAGATAGATGAGGTGAGTCCAATGGGAAGCATGTGCGTGCATGTTGAGTGTAAAATTCAGCCAGTAGGAGCCTTCAAAATTCTCCATATGCCTGCAGAAACATGCCCTCGTGGAGCAGGTGGCTCACCAAGCCATCGTCATGCAGTTCATCTTGGATTTGGCTCGGACGCTGAATGTTGACCCAAGAAGCTGCTTCAGACAGTTCTTCTCAAAGATCAAGGTATGTGCGTTACTAAAACATGCTTTACTGTGCAGTCACTGTGCAGCAAGTTCTTTTTGTCTGTGTGTTCAAGGAAATTTGTCTTTGTGTCCATGTCAGACTGTAGATAAGCCATACCAAGATGCATTTGATCATGAGCTGGAGATGCTGAAGGAGCGGGTCCGCAGATGTGCGCAGACTCGCATGGAGACTGCTATGAAAGAGCTGGAGGAAGAGGAGAGACAGAAGAGACTGGGCCCAGGTGGTTTAGACCCAGTAGAGGTCTATGAATCGCTGCCAGAGGTAAACCATGCATGCAGACATGCACTTGAGAGAATTTTGGAACAGTCATTTTTCAGGCATTATTAAGTATGCTCCACATTTCAGTGAGTGCTTGTATCTTTTTTTTTTGCCTTAAAAATCTCAGAGACAAAAGAGAAGATAACATGCTGGAACAGAGGATGAAGTGATTGATGGTCATGACTTCTCAATGAAACTGAAGATAGTTGAAAGTTGATATATTCTATGTGGACAAATGTACAGGGCCAGCTACACATTACACCAACAGGAGCTGCTCAGCCATGGAAGCCCGTGCATGAAGCTCCTGCTGCACAATTTTTGTGCTGATGTTAATGCCAGAGGAGGTTTGGAGCTCTGCAGTTATTGAGTTAACAGAGTGTTGGTGACGTTTATGTACTATGTGTCTCAGCCCTCGGTGCTGTGGTTCCTAAAATACCACTTACAGTCGATGGTTTAATAAGGAGGGGAAATTTTTTTCACAAACTGCAACGGTGGCCTCCTATTACAGCACCAGTTTGAGAAATTGCCTAATTTTTAAAAAGAGTTTAATGCTCTTAAGAACAAAATATGTTTTTTAATGAATATTTATGTCTTCTTTCATTGGCATTTATAGAGTATAGTCACACACTGCAGCTAAAAACCTCAATGTCTCAAGGAACTGTGAGACAACAGTGTCTCCCATTACATTTACTGTACACAGCACCTCAAATACTTTGTTTTGGTTTACCAGATGAAGCTAAAAGCCAAAAAAGTCGAGACTGCAAATCAGCCCATCGAAGCTATAATTAGCCTGTGGGGAGTGGCTGAGCAGTGGAGGCAGAAATAACAGGCTTTTCAAAGTCCAGCCACTTTTTATTCCATTTTCTTCCCTCCGGTGGATTATTAGTGTGTCAGATTTACAGTGCAGATTGGTTGGTCAAACTCAAGCAAAATTACACCAATAAAATAATTTTTCTTAAAAAGAAAAAAAAAAGATAAGTACCTCCAACTTAGAGATGATGATCCAAAACTAAATCAGACTTCTAAGGAACAATTCTGCACTGAGCTAAAGCCTATTTGAGTGGGACCACGGGCGCTATAGCCACTGTAGCCACTGTATCCTGCTCACTCTCGTGGTCTGACACGCAGTGATCCAGGAGAGGAGCGGCAACTCCTGCCTGTATAATCAGTAGCTCGATGGAAATAACCAGGAATTAAATTAACTTAAATAGCAGTACCCAATCTGTGATTCAGGGACTATGGTAATAAGTTAACCATGAGATAATATATGTAGATATATTCAAAGAATGTACCTGCTTTATTTAAAATCAACGCATTCTTCAAACCTTCTTAGTATGTAATGATTCACAGCCATATGCTGCTATTTCTAACTGTTTTTGCATATTAATCATACTGTAGTCATAAGCTGAAGAACAAATTGGCGTTTTTTTACAGATAATTGCAGTCCTGTCGCTGCAGAGTTCGGCTCTTATTTAGGATTTTTCTTTTTTTAACCACACTTCAGCACTAATTCTGACTTTGATAAGTTATTTGAACACATTTCTCTTTTGAACTCACAACACATTATATAACGTTTCTGTGCAGGAGCTTGAGTTAGTAGCCTTCGCTTGGATATATTGTTCCACCCATCCTCACTTTATGCATCCTTACTTTACTGAAGTTGTTTCTGATCTGGAGACAACTGAAGAAAAGTCCTTCTCATTTCATGACCTAAAAAAACGTGTTACTTTGATAATTATGTAGCTGGTGCAAGAGACTGTGCTGCCATTTGGATAATCAGGGAAGTCAGTAGAGTAAAGGTCAGCAGACTGAACTCTACCTGTCAGAAGTGAGCGCTCAGTGCAAAGTAAATACTACCAGGTTTACACCAAGTTCCTTTCTTTTTCAGTTAAAATTATTATTACAATCAAGGAGAAAAGTGATGAACTGATTGTCTCACAGGAACTACAGAGGAGCTTTGATGAGAAGAACATTGAGATGCTGCAGAGGGCTATGAATAAGCTGGACCCTGAGGTGGGCGTGTGTCTCTCCCTCTCCAATCATTAAAAGCAACCTGACCAAAAAGCTTCTGTATGTTTGATCTTATTGCCTCACAATGATGTCACCATGTTTCTCTGTCTATAGGAGGGAAAATACCACCTGAAGAGGTGCATTGACTCTGGATTGTGGGTCCCTGATTCCGGAGGGGGTGATGATGAAGACGAGGATGAGGATGGGGAAGAAGATTAAAAATAGTCCATTATATACCTAATCATTAATTGAACTACCCACTGTACATTGTTATATAAGTGTTTTGTAATGGTATATTGAATATGTGTGTGTGTGTGTGTGTGTGTGTGTGTGTGTGTGTATTTTCCTTAGAAATAAATATTTGAAGATAAAGCAAGTACAGAGTATTTGTATGAAACAGTTTTTATTTATATTACTGACAGTGATGGCAGATGTATCCCTTTAAAAAGCCATCTCTCGTCATGGTTTTGCTTTATTTTCCCAAATTGTTTTTGAATCTTTATACAATATGCTGCTAGCCCTCGCAGTGTCCTGGGGTCTTTTTTTGACCCCAGTTGAAATCTATTGCTATCAAAATATGTCTTGCATTCCTCAAATGATCTGAAAATAAGAGGAGTTGTTCAATACTATCCGCTTTATGCTTAGAATCAATTTGAATCAATTTGATTGAATTTTGCTTTTTTTTTTTTTAATTTAGTAACATCGGTTGTATTAAAGGATCAAAAAAGAATCAAACCAAGTGGGGTCAGAGGACAATAAGTGTTAGGAAATTGGGAGGACATTACAAGTTTGAAATCCTATAGTTACTCAGGATGTTCTTTTAGTTTTAAAACTGTGGGTGGGTCATGTTTCTCTGCACGCTGCAGTGACTGCAACTTGAAGGACCAGTTGAGAAAACACGTTTCTCTTTCGGTACGAAAGCTTCATCCAAATGTCTTCACATTTTGAAAAGGTGCCACAGTCCATCTCAGGCTTGAAGAGCAGTTTTTTTTTTTCTGCCAGGCTGTGTCTGTTGTCCCACTGTGGTGAACAGCGCCACCTAAAGTCATTTTTGAAGCGAGACAGCTGAAAAAACACTGTCAGAGGCACACAGTTAGTTAAACTGAACGGAGTTTCATTCAGTTGTTGTATTTTTTCATATTTTCTTTTTTATTGTTGTGATACTTCACTTAATTGTATTTTAATGCTTTTGGCACCATTGTTTTTAGAAGCTGCCATATCAGTAAAGCATCTTTGGACTGAAAGCAGTGGCCCTGAAATGATAGAAAGAGCCCGAACATTGTGTGCCACTTGTTACAGCCTAATGTCCTAATGTAGGATTCCTCTGCAGAACCTGAGATAAATTAAAAAATATTGTTTTCTTATGTTACCTTAAAAAAAAAGAAATGATCATAAAACACAACATCTTTCTTCTTCCTGAAATAATGGAATAATTACAGCATGAACTCTGTAGGCATGAAAATTGTTACCTGATCCACACTGCAAAACTGAATCCAACAACTAATTCACTTTTACTCCCCTTCCTCCTGTTTTTCATAATCATACTTCACACAGTCTATCATAGCATGTGTAATACCCTTCTTAGCATGGCAGAGGGCACTTTGATGCCTTGCTGTTATCCCTGACCACACCCAGGGGGACTTCAGATACACTCACATTGAAACAATAGAAATGAAAAAAAAATCAGCTTAAAAATAAAGAAGTTACTAGAATGTGTTTAAATGTTAAGTTGGTGTAGCTGAATCTTGTTGACTACTTTGAGCGTTCCGGTTTACAGTGTCGGACACAAGGCACAGTATTTTACCCTTTCTGAGGCAGCTTTTTGCCTGCAGAGCAAGGGTTTGTGAAATGTCAGTACCCTGTGGTGCCATCCAGTGTAGGCATTTTCATTCAATTAGTAACAAGAAGCATATATATACAGTTTTTTTTGTGATGGTGTGTCATTGGTACATATGCGCCTGTTACTGTTTGAAATAATTCAGAAGGGGTCCCTGAAAATATGTGGAAACATCAATTTTTTTTGTAACTCTCTGTTAACAGTCTTTAAATGAGGCTGATTTTTGTGCACTTTAGTATTAAGTACAGTTTGGACTAAAACTGGAAATGTTTTTAAATCATAGTCACAAAGCTGAACACAGCATGTATATATATTAAAGTAATCCATTTGCTTTATCAGTGAATTGATCTTTCACTCATTAAAATGTTAAATAAACATTGTAAATGGAAGGTAACTCTTCAGACCTGTCATTGTGACCGGTACAGAAGGATCCCCAAATATTTGCAGTATGTGATGATATACAACAGATGAAGGAAGCAGGAAATGACTGACAGGATTAATCAGAAATATTTGCTGATAAATCCTCTGCTGATGGACCAAACAGCTCAAAAATGGATGGTTGGTAGCAGACAAATGTTTGCAGTTTGTTAAGATGTAATTGTCTCCAGAAATGCCAGAATCTCTCTTTAGGTACTGTTTCATCACTTATACAATAAACTGAGCTTAACTTCTGTCCATCTATTTTTCTGCTGGCTTCTCTGAATGCTTTCTCTCTCTCTCTCCCTCCCTCCCCGTCAATTGCATAATTAATCGCTGGGCCGCTCTCTCTCTCTCCCTCTCTCTCCTTCATAATTAATTGGTGGGTTTGATTTAGTGTTCTGTGCGGGATTTTTCGAGGCAAAGCGTCTTTGTGCAGTCACTTTTGTAAATAGGGAACGATCAGTGCAGGTCCTGGGCATGAATCAAATCTAGATAATGCCTACAAAAGCTGATGGGAGAATAACAGAACAGCACCGCAGCATCACGGGAAAATATTTGTGTGTGTGCTTGGACAATTTATGTTATTATTTATTATTATTATTATTTGGCTGTAATGCTAACAAATCAGATCCTCTAAGTCAAAAGTCAGGACAGGTTTAGTATCTGCTGAGGCTTTTCTACTCACAGTTTGTGTCACATCACAATCTGTGATTAAGTGTTTTTAGTTCCTGCTTCTCATTGTAACTTATTGCTGCCTTTATTTATCCTAAATTAAAGGACACTGAGTAACATACATTGTGGCGATATCTGGAAACCTACAATTGGCATTTTTCCACTCATTTTGTGCAAAATACACCATGGTGAGTCACTTCTTTAAGAAAAGAATCAGCTAACATCGTTATGTGTAATGTTTGCTATCAGTGACATACAGTAAATTGTAACTTAAAAATTAAATGATTCTGCTTGTGGCTCCGCTTAAATTGTGGACGCTTTACCTTACAATATAAAGCTCCTTGAGGCGACTGTTGAGAGTCGGTGCTATGTGCATACAAGGGAAGTGAAAATTGAATAAATAAATAAATAAAAGGAATAGAGTGTTTTATGTTTCAGGTTTTTGAATTCATAAATGTACTGCATGCCCTTGAATGGCTGTAAAAAATAGCAAACAGGCGTGGGAGGAAAAAAAGGAGAGATGAATGCTTATTGTGATTTTCTTTTTAATATGAGCGGTGTGTTCCAATAAAATCGTGCTCTGTGTGTGGGTGTGTATGATGGAGAGCAATGATGCCTGACTATTGAAACAGAGGATCAGTGTGTGGCTGCTAATAAGATGAAAAAAAAAAAAGACAGGAGTACCGATGGAGCGAGGAGTGGAGACTGTTGTACGGGATTAATGGACACACTGTGCGTCTGTGCGGGAGGAGGGGAGAGGAGGGAAGATGGGCTTCTCCGTGGAGGCTGTGGTGGTGGTGGGAGGGGGTGGGGGTGGCTGGGGGAGACCACTGTGGCAGGGGAGAGGGAGAGGAGAGACAGGGAAGCTGGTGAAGCCGCGGATATTCATGAAAACGGCAAGTGTGTTGTTTTTTTTTTTTCTCCCCCCTCCAGCCATGGTGATACACCGCTATGTCCACGGAAAAACAGAAAGAGCAGGGGAGAGAGAAGGGGAAGGCGACAAGTGAAAGCAAGACGAGGCGCAGCCCATCTTGCTGTTGATCTTCAGGCGATCAAGGTGAGTGTGCTTTTATTCCTACGTCCTCCAAGCTGTGTGTGCCAGTGTATGTGGACATATGTGTGTGTGAGTGACACATACCTCATGCAGTATGTGCAAATGTGCATGACAGCAGGGCATTCCTCATATGTGCATGGTGTCAGCATGCGTGTGTGTGCTTTATATATGTATTTGGGTGCTTTTTTTTTTTTTTAAGAGAACAGTAGGCTGGTAGTTGAGCTGCATATTGATGCATTGCTGCTTGGTTTTACAAGCTGCTTTATCTGTAGTGGAGGTGGTATTGGTTGCAGCCATTGTATGTGTATGTGTTTAAGTGCTCAAATGCCTTCATTGTCTGTACAAACATATATGTCACTGTGTCACTATGCATTTGTTGACTTCCTCCTGATTTTGTTTTGTTTTTAACCGTGTGAATCTGTGAGGACTCTGTGGAAGACCCGTCGCTGAGAGGGTGTGTTCTTGGTGACCCTTGGTAAAAGTCTTCTCCACCAGCACTCTATGTGTTGTACCAGCTCCATCAGAAACACTCTGATATGCTGAATCTGTCCCATCCAATAGAATTAGGTCAGCTTGGACTGCTCAGAGTAATTATATAACATCAGAGAGCTTTGGTGTTGCAGTTTCTGCTCAGAATTAGCCACACTGTAGGTACAGCTCCAGCAAGACCAGTCAAAACACTGGGCTGTCCTGTTTCTGAGTAATTTACTAGGTGACCAGCCATATCTTGAGAATTTAGTCCTTTAAATTTCAGTTGTTCTGAGTATTTTTTTTTTCCATACATGAAATTTGTATTATGGGAAACAACTCACATTTTCTTTAGTACTGGATATATGGAGGAAAGGGTTTTCCAATTTTATGAATTTTCAAATGGATTCATTACATAAAAGCAGGACAGTGAAACAAGGTAGGATAGATGACTCAAACTGAAAATTAGCTGATGAGTTTTTTAGTCTGGTCATGCTAACTCTTATTGTCTGTTTTCTCACAGGAAGAAAACTTCCAGGATTGACTCTGGCAGATCAAACCAGGATATTTAGACTTCTCAGATGAGGTCATGCTCGACATGTCTTCCTAAGCAGGATTTGGATCCAGACCATGACCGCTCATATTGTGGATGACTGACCTGAGAAAGGAGAGGACCAGATTTCTCTGTAATGCCTTTGGATTTTTAATTGTTGGAAAATTGCCTTCATGCGGAATCAGGTTATTAACTGGGAAACGTCATGTAAAGAATACTCAGAGTTGAATGGATGTTTTAGAGAAAAGGGTTTGCTTTGGCAAAGACATCATGAACTCTGACTGGGATGTTCACTGGCTCATCTGGCCCGAGAAAGACGACATGGAGTGACTTTTTTCTTTCTTCCGTCTTTGACTTTTGAAAAGACAACAGACCAAAACGAAGGTCAGCCGCCTCCGTCTAAACCTGCAGCCTCCGAGGGCTGCATAAATGCTTCTTTACTGTTTTTCTGCTTCCTTTATTTCAACCATCTGAAGACTGCGGTGCAGAAGGAGTGCGAGTGAGGCGGTTGGCTGGCCAAATCCGCTCCAATGGGGGCCGGTTGTGACCCGGTCTGACCCCGGTTTGACCTTGCAGTGACCTTTGACCTCTCTGGTCCTGGCTCTCCACCTGCTCTGCTGCCTGGGTTCCGGAACGCTCCGCCCTGGGGCCCAGAACGAGCCAATCAGGATGAAGAAGAGCCGCAGCGTGCTGTCGGTGACTGGAGAAGAGGTTAGAAGGAGGATATAAACAATCAGGGAGGATCAGATTAACCTTGTCACAGTCACAGTGACAGTAGATATCAGGCCGAGCAGTCCGTCTGACTGAGCTGTGAGTGTGTGTGTGTGTGTGTGTGTGTGTGTGTGTGTGTGTGTGTGTGTAACTTGAATGCCTACCATCACTCAGACACCCCATGACTTTCACACATCCAGGCTCTCTTTGTTGCTGCGCACACTCAGAAGTCCGAGTGGACAGTTTGCATCCTCCAGCCTACACTCACCCAGCATGAGCCACTCAGTCCCAGCCCTCTATGTAAATGAGCCGCAGCTAAATGAGTCCTCTATGTAAATGAGTGATTTTCTTTCAAAGGTGAAGTCTTGGCTAAAGGACATAACAGCATGCATTAATCAAGAGCTCTTTTATTGATTACGTTTCGTTATGCATGTGTGTGTGTGTATGTGTGTGCATGCAAGCATCTCCCCACATCTGGGTCTGGATGACATCAAACGCAGCATGGAAGCAACACGGCACTGTTGCCTAGCAACTGCTACCATTCCCCCAGTGTTTTGTTGCTACGGTACTGCAGTGCAGATCAGCCTCTAAGAGCTCAGTCTGTAGAGGCCCTATCCCAGACACACATGCACAGTCACACACACTTACATCAGTAATTTATAGTCTGTGTTCTGTAGAAGTGTATTTGCTGGTCACAATTTAAATATGGCAAAACAACACAGTTTAGTGCATGATCCAAAACGGCAACTGTCTTCTTCCATTTTTTTTTTTATTGTTACATGTGCAACGCAATGTTTTTTGTGCAAAGAAAATATGTCTTCTTTTAATCCTCTGAACATGTAACTTCTTGTTCCACATCCCCATTTCCCTCACCTGCCCTCTCTTCTGTCTCACAGGGAAATGACACAGACTTAACAGGTGCTGGGGAGAAGGCGGAGTCATCTCGCTACAGCCGATCGTATACGTCTGGGTCCACGCTGGGGGCTGAGTTACGCAGAGGGCGGAGCAGAAGACTCTCGCCAAGTCTCCAGGTATGGAAAGATGGGCACGTTCAAGTGGCAATCCGAAAGACTTTACTCATGTTCATTTGGTAACACCTATTGTTACCCTTGATAAAAGCAAATGTAGTTCAACACAATAGGTCACCAAATTATAAGGGGCAGCCATGATAAGCAACCAAGATCTGATTTCATCATGTACCCAGCATGAGTTTGTGAGCATCACAGCAGAGTGGAAGTGAAAGCTGCTTCTGCTCACTGTGGCTGCTCCTGCTTGTTCTGTTACTTCAAGCAAAATTTCAGACTTATGTAGTGTTGAAGAATGCAGAAACTGACCATTTTAATAGATGGAAGTAGAAACCATGAGGTCACCCACTGTTTGCGGGCACCTGTTTTGAAACCTAGGAGCCTATAGTCGGGTGTGCCAAGAAACTAAAAGCAAGATTTTAGCATCTTGGTTTTATGGAGCCACAATTTATCAGAGGATAGAGGTGATGATAGCAAGCTTGGTCTGCCACATGAGCGAGAGACGTTACACCTGAATTCAAATCTACAGCAGAATTCTATAGCAGCAAAGGTGGGGCAGAATTATAACATCCAAGGGGTGAAACGCTTTTTAAACCTCTATTTTGGAGCAAAGTTATGAAACTGTTAAAGTAACTTTTGGCTGGTGTTCCTGTACGTGCAGTTCTTGTGTCCCACTGATCATTGAAACTGCCTAAATAAGTTCCTAGATGTATTTGAGATACTAGAAGATAGACACCTGCTATTTAGTGCTAAGTAACATACAAATAAAATATGAGGTTGTCACTCACTTCTTTGACAGACTGTTAGTAATTGACTGCTGTGCAGTTTATTACCCGCACACCAGTCCATATTATTTGACAGATAATTGCATTAAAATGTTCCGAAAGGCACCAGCTGCATACATTCAGAAGTCTGAGTGGACAGTTTGCATCCTCCAGCCTACATTCACCCAGCATGAACCCAGTCCTCTATGTAAATGAGCAGCAGCTAAATAAGTGCTCTATGTATATAAGTGATTTTTCTTTAAAATGTATAGTCTTGCGGGCAGCACGGTGGCGCAGTGGTTAGCACTGCTGCCTCACAGTTAGAATACCATCTGGAAGGCCTGGGTTCAATTCCACCTTGGCCCAGGCCTCTCCCT
>JASGAU010350979.1:0-12954 GCA_030220045.1 Australoheros facetus | reverse complement strand
TCCTAATGTCGGTGACAGTTTTTATCCTGTGAAATAAAGAATAGATCAAAGTCACTTTGCTATAAACTGATTGTGACAGGAGTGTTGTTCAAAATTATTTAATATCATTCATGAGGGATATTTCACAGAATATGGTTCAAAAAGTCATTTACAGCAGTTTAAATACAGGCGATTGTTTTTGGCATCATCAGCTTCTCATTAAATTCCTCTGAGAAGCCGTCAGCGGTTCCTGGATTTTGAGTTTCTGTAACTCAGCTTTGTGTCCGCGGCGTGTTTATGAAAGCTCCGTGATGCTGACCACTCACAGCAGACCTGGTCCAGCTCACGGATCACGTCACAACCCCTTTCAGCAGAATTTCAGTGTCCTGCTTGTAAAATGGTGAGGTCATGGTCCTGTTTCTGGGCCCGAGTCTCTACAAAACCTGGAGAAGATAAATTTAATCAGGATTAAGACCAGTGTGACATTCAAGCTGCTGCAGCCAGAGTCTTACACAACAGCATGAGGCCCACTATCACAGTGCATCAGTGCAGATCCACTCACAGTATTCCTGAGAGGAAGTGGATTTGAGCCGATGTCACTAATGGAAGTTCAGGCTCCACAGCATAGCAGCACAAACTTCTGCAGACTCTCAGCAGAGGCTTCACCTCCAGACTTCTGCCAGCATAAAGTGTCTCAAAGACACAGAAATATGTGGTTTCAAAGTTTGCTGCTTCAGTGTTTTTGGATCTTTTGTCAGATGTTTCTATGAGACACTGAAGTATAATTAGAAACATTTCAGCAGTTTCAAAGGCTTTTATTAACGGCTACATATTTGCAGTGTTGGTCCTTTTTCCTAAACCTCTGCACTCCATCATCAGTCAGCCTCAGGGCCAAATCCTCACTGAGAGCAGCCATTCTTGCATCATCGATGCTCTGAGCTTGTTTCAGTTTGTTTGTCCACCCACCTCTTGAGGATTGAAAACAAGTTCTCGATGGGTTTTGGGGCTGGGGGAGTTTTCTGGTCATGCTCTCAAAATTTCAGTGTTTTGTTACTCGTGCCATTTTTGCCTCACGGTGCTCCATCATCAAAGTTGTCGTTCTTCACCGAAGAAGTCGCTCTTCTTCTTTTTTTTTGGCCAGACCAGCGTTTTTATGGGCAGTGGAGAGAGACAGGAAATGGGTGAAAGATACAGGGGAAGACACGCGGGCAAATTGGCGACAGGCCGGGACTCGAACTCGCGCCGCCTGCACCGCAACATATGTATGTGGTCGCCGACTTCACCGCTAAGCAACCCCGGCACTCTTCTTTGTTCAGGGCTGTGTTGTTGGGAAGCCCACTCCCTGAGATGAGACATGAATGGTCTCAGGATGCTTTGCTGTTGGCAGGACACAGGACTGATGGTAGCACTCACCTTTCCTTCTCCAGACGATCATTTTTCCGCCATCAGAAAGGAGCACCTTCACAGAACAGGACGTTGCCCCCCCTCAGCAGTCCAGTCGCTGTGCTTTTTGCAGTGTATCAGTCCATCACTGTGTCTCACTGTACATGCAAATACATTCACACCTGCCTGCTGCCCTTCCTGAGCACTGGTGGAGCCCCGATCCCACAGCTGAATCACCTTCAGGAGACGGTCCTGGCACTTGCTGGGCTTTCTTGGGTGCTCTGAAGCCTTCTTACAATAATGGAGCTCCTCTCCTTGAAGTTCTTGATGATCTGATGAATGGTTGATTTAGGTGTAATCTCACTAGCAGCAATAATCTTGGATGTGAAGCCCTTTTTATGCAAAGCAATGATTCAATTTTCAATTCAATTCACTTACTTATATAGCCCCCAAATCTCAATAAACAATCATTGCTCATTTTCATGGCAAAGAAGGACTTTATTTGAATTGACCTGATTGCTCTTCACCACATCCTGGAGTCTCTGCAGACTCATAATAAACCTGGACTCAAACCCTCAGCGGGTAATAAACGACCTGAAGGTTAAAAGTTGTTTCGGGTCTTCCTAATGGACAAAGTTTAAAAAAGGGCTAGATGCTACCCAAAGCCAAGCTCTATCCATAACTTTATTATTTAATTTCTATTCCTTTTATTGGTTTTGTGTTTTTATTGGTCTGTAATTTGTAGCTGCTGCATTGAATTTCTCTCTTTATTGGATGCGTCCTCTGGGTTTTATCAGTTATTACTGTGCTGACGTCCTCCTGGTTGTTTTTGCACTTTCTTCATTGTTGCTGCAGCCGTTCTGCTTTCTCGTGCTTTGTGCTTCCACCTGGATCGAAATGTGCCATTTTGCTCACTTTCGTTGCTTTTGTCACACTTCAATAATAACGCCAAACTCTTTGGAAGGGAAAACTGTTGGGAATTCCAGTGGAACTCATGGTTATCACAGGCTGTGACAGCCAACGGACGGAGCATGTCCCAGCAAGATATAATGATGCTTATTTATGGAAGACTGCCGTGTGCACCTTCTACTGTGCCGCTGAGGTTTATTAGTTTCAAGGAAATCTCAACCACAAGTCACATACACCACAAACTGTTGCTAAGACACTTCCGAGGGAAACGATACCAGACCATCAAACGGTCTTTCTGCAGGATTTTCCATTAAACTCTACAGCAGAGGCTTCATGAGAACTCCTGGCAGAGGTGTGCCAGCTCGGCTGCTCTTATTTCCACCCCGTGGATGTGCGATCATGTTACGCTTTGGCTCCAGATTCCCACGTTATTGTCTCCCTGTCTCACAGCAAAACAGGAAGAAGCTCCGTCATGAATCGCAGTGTCCAGATGAAGCAAGGATGCATCACCGTGGTAAGAAAAAAAACACAGCTTTATAAGAAGTGACAATAATACAATAAAAACAACAACCGAGGAAGTGTAAAACTCGGTGATACACATCTGGGACTCGAACCTGGGTCTCTGGAATGAAACAATTCACCAAGTTTTTGGTCCCACTTTTTACCAAAAACAGTGGATAGCTGTGAGTATCAGAGTTGGTGGGGAGTGGGCGGGTGAGTCCTCCCTGTGACGGGTGAGCTGATGTTGGACATTTGTTACAGTGCAGCTCAGAGAACAGGGTGCCGGCCCTGCACACTTCCACAAGTCGCTCAGGTGAGAATAAAAAGATAGATCGCCCATGAATCCAATCTGCTCTGCTCCCTCAGCAAGCTGAACCAGTTCTCCACCTGCCGGAGTAAATAGTGATTTAACAAACCCAAGCTAAGAGGCATAATCTCTCCAGCATGTCATCGGTCTGCCCCGGTGGTCTCCGCCCAGTCAGGAGGCATCGACCCACCTCAACTGCCTCCTTTCGATGCGGAGGAGGAGCGGCTCTGCTCTGAGCTCTTCCCAAAAGACCACCCTTCAGAGGAAACTCAGCTGTGCGACAGACATCCGCACCTTCATTCTTACAGTCACTAAACACAGCCTAGAGGAGGAATTAGATCAACCGGTAAAGCTTTGCTTTTACATTCAGTGCTCCACCTCAGCAGACCGGTGGGACGCATGCTGCAGACGCTGCATCAGCCTGTCAGTCTCCCGCTCCCTCCCTCCTCCGCGTGAACGAGACCTCCTCCTCCTTCTGCCCCGCAGCCTCGGTGAGCTTAGCACATGAACCGGCTCCACTTGCTGCAGATTCTGGTTTGAGGGGATTTCCAGCTTGCAGCAGATCTACGGAGCAAAAGAAGGACTGCTGGTACCAGCTGCAGGTAGCTGAACACAAGAGAGAAAGGCTCAGGCGTCGCTGTTAGTGGTGGATGAAGGAAATCACAAGATGTTGTTATTCTATCAAACAGGTTAAAGACCAGTTCCAAACTGGCTCCCAGAATAGATTTACCTGTTGAAATACCTGCGTGGAGAACATGTGGAAACAGCTGTCAGTCAGCTGGACGTGTAAATGTTCGTGTGTCTAATGTCAGTTATTGTAGCTTTAATAATTTAATATTATGATTTCCTTTTTTCTGTAGTATACAATTAATGCTCCACGGATGGATGTTCAGGGCAGCACGGTGGTTAGCACTGCTGCCTCACAGCTATAACAACATTTAGAAGGTCAGGGTTCGATTCCTCCTCAGCCAGGCCTCTCTGTGTGGGGTCTGCATGTTCTCCTGGTTTCCTCCCACAGTCCAAAGACATGCAGTTACTGGGGTTAGGTTAACTGGTCACTCTAAATTGCCCATTGGTGTGAATGCTTGTCTGTCTCTCTGTGTTAGCCCTGCGACAGGCTGGCGACCTGTAAAGGCGTACCCTGCCTCTCTATGGATGGATGGTTATTATACATATTAGGTCCCCTTTAAAGACGAGCTGAGGCCGAACACTCAGCCCATCAAACGGCCGATCAGACAGAAAGCTTTTGTTTCTCGGTCAGAGCAAAGTGAAGAACAGAGAGAGGAGCGTCCTGCATGTTGCTATGGATGTGCCTGATGACATCGCAGGCTAATTTACAACAGGAGGTGATGCTGTGATGTGAGTCAAATATAACTATCAGAAATTATTATTAAACAAGTGAATTTGACATGATAATTTGGATGTGGCTGTTTTGAACATAACGAGAAACTCTGGATTCATTAATAAGGTAAATAAGTCACGGGTTAGTCTGTAATGTAAGTGGTTAGTCGTAGCTTGGCTCCCCAATATGGAGGGCCAAAGCTGCCAAAATACAAATTATACAAATAGTTAAGGAAGTGAATTAATAATGAAAACTTTTAATGTTATGTTATAATTATCTGCTGTATTTATTTTACCTACTATATCAATTGTGTTAATTTTTGTTATTTTTATTTATTTTCTTTTTTCCATTTTACTCTTTTAAATTCATTTATTTCTTCATGCATTTGTAAATCTATGCAAGCGAGTGTGTTGTTTGATGAAATAAGATTCTATATAATCTATATAATAGGCTAACTGGTGATTTTAAACTGCCCATAGGTGTGAATGGTTGTCTGCCTCTCTGTGTTAGCCCTGTGACAGACTGGTGACCTGTACAGGTGTACCCCACCTCTCGCCCTATGACAGCTGGGATAGGCTCCACCCCCTGTGACCTTGAACAGGATAAGCAGAAGAGAATGGATGGATGGATAAATAAAGGGGTTTAATGTCACTTTTTAAAAGAAAGTTAAAAGAATCATTAAAACAGAAAAATTAATTTATTAGCGGTTGTTTGTTTTTGGCAGAGTTGGTCCTCCGTAGTTGAACAGTTTGAACTTTAAATTTTGAGTTTAGGTCAAATATAATGTTCAGTTATTTTCCTGCAGATCTGTTTGTAGGAACTATTTTAAAAGCAGATTGATCCACAGCAGCAGGACTCCAGATGAGTGGAAACTGTGTGTGTGTGTGTGTTTTCTTGGTAATGAATGAACACATGAATGACTCAGTACCACAGTCTCACTAATGTGTTTGTGATAGATTTTGGAAAGCTGCAGCTCGATGGCAGTGAGCGGTGATGTGGCTGTGACACAGACACACAGATTCACGGCTTTCTTTGCAGCAACAAAACGGTAACTAAACTGTTGTGTGTGATGTTTCTGTGCCGCGGTCATCGGCAGCTTCAGCTGTGAGGATGTTTGGGAGAAGATGTCTCAGGTGTGTTTGTATGAGAAGATAAAGACAGATATTAGTGCAGTTTTGGAAGCTTTTATTCCTGCTGAGGTGAGCCTGTTAGCCACATACAGCTGTTTTAATGAAGCGCTGGGTTTGGCTCAGACCACCACCTCCTCACATTTAAACACATGACCAGGACCCACTGCGCTTCATTATTCACTGTGCAGGGATAAAGTGGGTGTATACACTCATAGGTTACTTCATTAGTTGCACCTGTTCAGCTGCTTGTTGACAGCCAATCGCACGGCAGAAACTCAGGTAAGGACGAGCTGCTGAAGTTCAAACCAAGCGTCAGAGTTGGGTGATTGAAGCATGTTTGTTGGTGGGAGACGGGCTGGTCTGAGTATCTGAGAGGCTGCTGATCTGCTGGGATGGTCCCACACAACCATGTCTGGGCTTACAGAGAACCTAAGAGAGAAAGCTCTTTGGGTCAAACAGTCTCAATGTCAGAGGTCAGAGGAGCATGGCCAGACAGCTCCGAGCTGATAGGAAGGCAGCAGTAACTCAAGTAACCACTCGCTATAACTAATTTATGCAGACAAGTAGCTCTGAATGCCCAACACGAAGCGGCAGAAGACAAGAAAACTGAGGCCACGGCTCACACGGGCTCACCAAAGTTGGACAAGAGAAGACTGAAGACCTCGGCTGGTGTGAGTCTCGGTTTGTGCTGGAAGTCCTTGTGTTTGAAACACAGAAGGTTAGTGTGCAGCGGCTCACAGGGTCACCGTGACACACGTCGACCTGACTGCACATTAACGTGTGCTTTCTGTGGCTTTCAGAGGAGCAGCTTTATCCACAGCCCGGAAGCTTTTATCCCTTTGTGTTGGTCTCCATAGTGATTGTGTTAAAGAGTCAGCTGTCCTTTGTGTGCGTCGCTGGCCTCTCTGCCCTCCACTCAGTCTGATTTCTTTTCGCCTCTGCATCCACAGTGCAGCGGTCACGTTTCTCTCTTCTGGCTGTTTTTCTCAGATGGAGATGTCGACGGCAGCTGGTGGTCCGGGGACCTCAGGTCGTCGGCAGCGCTCCATGAAGAGGAGGCGGTGGGGAGGTCTGAGGCAGCAGTGGAAACTCCTGGGCCTGTTTGAGATTGACCAGCAGCACGAGTTCTACGGCCTGACCTGCATGATGAAGGAGGGCTTGGCTGCGGCCATCCAGAACACCATCGACAACCCGCCCACAGTGAGTAACGGTCAGCAGAGGAAACCTTTCAGCCACGCGCACAGATTTAAGAACCACCTGCTTTGTACTGAAATAAGCTGAAAAGGGGACGTTACCACAGAGGCTAACAGCTAACATGGGAGGGTGGTAGGCATCCTGAAACTACACATAAAAAAGGGTTTGAGAAATCAAATACACTGCGTGCAGAGTCGCCCCCTGCTGGCCATTACAATGAAGTCTAACAGCACTAGCTGACTGGTTTTACTTTTCAGTCCGGACCTGAAAGATGAAAACATCTTCTAACCTGTGCAGCAGCATCATCTGGTTCTGAGTCTTCATCCATGTGATGATGATGACACCGCAAAATTATTCAGATATAAGATTCACACACAGACTGTATATGAAAGATGGACGTTCAAGCTTTGACTTTAGTTTTATTGCTGTTATCATGTTGGATTTTTGGAGGCAGAACTAACCAAAATTAGCTGATGGGTGGAGTTCTGACAAGCTTCGTTAGCCATAAACGGTGTGGCTGCTTCTCACAGACACAGATACCTGCTAATTAGTGCTCCTAAAGTTTGAATTGTACAAACAGAGGTCCAGTTCAGGGACTCCAGTTAGCTCAGGTGAAGCCTATAAGGCAGCAAGCAGCTACAGCCACCTGTGTCACCTTTCACCTGTCAGTCAAAGAAGCCACACCCCTAATAATCCAAACTTTAAGCCTTAATGAAACTGAAACAGCTGAGTGATAAAAAGATTTGCACCCTGTACAGATGGTATGAAGGGAAAATGTAGCTTCAGAGGCCAAAACTCTTCTTTGCAGCAGGTTGTAAAAATTGTTGATGTCCTGCTGTTAACAGTCAGTGAGAACTGACAGTAATAAAAGACTGGAATTTCATCCTGTTATTCATTTATATGCAGCTCACAGTAAATGTTGCTTTGTGTCATGAGTTGGTGTTAAATGAAAATACCACATTTATACACAGAGCTGAAACACTGGACTGAATGAAAGCTGTTGTGTATTATTTCTACATCATTGGCTGTAATGTGTCAGACTGCAAAGGTCACCCTCTAATGGCACCTACACAGCTCTGCTCTGAAGTATTGATTATTATTATTATTTCTGCACAGGATGTGTGAGCTGTAGAGATCACAGCTTCACGCTCATTCCAAACACCGGCCGAGGGATGTCAGATTCATTCATTCAGGCTTTAAATGTGCTGCTGCTTTGCTGAGGTGATTTTTTTTTTTTGGAACCTTGTAAGGTGTTCATAATGAACGCAGTACCAGATGATTTTTTTTTTAACCTATCATAATGTATCTGTTTCTTGCAATCAATGGTAGCGCTGTACAAAACGGCTACATGACCGCAGACACCCGTCTTCCCTGTTTGTTCTGTTTGTCTTCTTTTTGGATGGGTGTTCTGGAACTCACACTATCCCGACAGAACTCTCCCAAGGGATTAATAAAGTTTAAATCAATCAATCATGCAAGGAACTAATTCTGAGAAAAATCAGGAAACATTTGCAGAACATTTGTGAATGTGTGTGGCTCAGCAGGTGGCACAATGGTGTAGCAGGGCCCTCGACAACAGCCAAAACAAGGCCAGGCATTGTTGTTTATGTGGAGTCAACAGAGCTGCAATGAATGGACAGACTGCCCGTAGAGACCGCTGAAACCACCCATGCAAATATAAATATAATCTGAGTACTTACATAACTGTGATATACATGGCTGTTGTTTTTGGTCAATTCTGGCTAACTAACATGGGTTAAAGTGGACTTTTGTCATACTTTGATTAGAAAAAGTTATTTTTCTGCAAAATATGCCATAAATTTAAGACTTTCACCACCAGAGGGCACTGCTGCAAAACTGAGAAGTCAAAACCAAGAAAATGCAGCGTTCGAGATTGGGCGGTGCGGTGTCACCTCTAAGCAAGAGGGTTCATGGTTTGAACTTCCTGTTTGGCTTACCCGTGTTTCCTGTTCCACTGGTTGCCCGGGTTTCCAAAGACTTCACCATCTACAGGAAATCAGACCCAAATGGAGAGAAAGTCCAAGTTAATTAAAATTTCTTTTCAAGGCTAGGATCATACACAGAAGCTGACAGTACAGTGACGAATTCTGGAAAAGGTGGGAACAAGCAAAAGGTCATAATTAACTAACAAGAGGATCTCAGCTTCTAAAAAAGACACGAGGAGTATGAATTATGAAACTGGCTGGAAAGCTTGACTCAAAATGACCAGAAAACCCAATTGGTTGGAGGTGTGCACACTGAGGATCCTGACTGACTAACTGAAGCCTAGAAATGGACGATTTTCCTGGATATGCCTGAAACTGGAATGTCCTCCTTCCAGATTCTTTGCATGACTAAAGAAAGCATCCTGTTTTATTCAGTATGACTCAAACCATAAAGTGAACCATAAAGTGAAGGACTCAAACCATAAAGTTATCAGAGTGTACTGACAGAGGTCAGACCTCAGGGCTGTTTTCCCCAAGACTTCTACAGCAGTGGTCCCCAACCTTTGAGCCACAGACCAGTTTATTCCCACAGTATTCCCACGGACCGCCCTTTAAGCTGTGGTGGATAAATATGTTAAACTAAATGATATGTCCATAATAAAGAGTGATATTTTCTATATAACAAACATGAATCCACTATGTATTCATATGCAACGCTATCAGCAGCGTCCTCCTAACATCGCCACAGCATGAACATCATCCTGTCTGCCCAGCTCCCTGGTTGCCATGGTTTTTCTTGGCTCATTGTTCTTGTCATACTTTTGGGATGTTCTTCCCTTTACCTTTAACTCCGAGTCGCTCAGTGTCAAATACTTCCAGGATCCAAAAATCTAGAACTGTGCTACTGTTTTTAGCCTTGATCTGCACAGGTACAGTTGGCGCTCCAGCCCCTACATGGCCACAAGAAACCGCAGGACTGTTGTGTGAAGTTTCCTCTTGCATTTTCAACTCATGTTCCTTCTGCTTTGAGGGAATATGGAGGATGGTTTTAAGCTACACAACTCACATGATAGACAACAGTCTTTGTCTGGAAAACAGAAATATCTTGAATATTTCCAAAAAGTGGATTAGTACCAATGCACACTTGTCTCTCAATGAATTCATCATTGAAACCTGCTTGATGAGGATATTTTCCTTGTAACACAAAAGCATTGTCTCTCCATTTCTCCCTGAACTTATATGGTAACTTCAGAATTATGACACGCATGTTGGATGGCATATTCATTTCTGACAGATAATATCCTCCTTTGCAGCACACACGCAGAAACAAGGCAAAAGCCTGCAAAGCTTTAATATCTTCAGACCTAATTGTTGGCCAACCAAGTGCTTTCTCCATATATGCAGTGGCTATTTTGTGCTCATTTCCAAAGTGTTGCTGTAAAAGCATCCTTGCTCTTTGACACCCTCTATCAGATGGCATGTGTTGACAGCTCTTGACCAATTCCTGAGGTTGTCCTCTGGTATACTGCTGGTATAAGAAATATAAACAATCCACACTACTTGCGCCCTTTCCTTCAACACTGTTCTCAAATGTTTTAATAAACGAGCTGTACTCAAGAGGGTCTCCATCAAAGGTTGGTATGTCTCTTAGAGGTAGTGATAATGAAGACAGTTGCTGCACTAACAGAGCTGTAATGTCATTTTGGCGTTTCATGATGTCAAAATTGGTTTGATTAACATTTGGCTGCATTGCATCAGCACACTGGATGGGATCCTGTATTGAAGGCGTAGCAGAGTCCTGATTGTGTTGTGTGTTATGAATCCTTGGCTGCTTTGTTTCATATTCAGAGCTGTAGATCCACCTTGTTGTAAACCGCTTTCTTTGGAGCAGGGGTGGCCCACTCCAGGCCTCAAGAGCCGGTGTCCTGCAGGTTTTAGATGTGTCCCTGAGTCAAATATAGAAGTCATTAACAGGACTCTGGAGAACTTGACTGCATACTGAGGAGGTAATTCAGCCATTTGAATCAGGTGTGTTGGATCAGGAACACATCTAAAACCTGCAGGACACCAGCCCTCGAGGCCTGGAGTGGGCCACCCCTGCTTTGGAGTGTACTTCCATTGCCACTGCAGAGTTGTCTCCTCCTACAGGTTGATGGTTGTAGTGAGGCCTTGAGTTCTTAACTTGCATTTTCATTGACACTGTAGCTTCATTACGTCCTGCAGATAAATGCTCAAACTGCTGACTTGAGCTTTGTGGAACAAATTCAGTGGCTTAAAAACTGCAAAGAGGATTATGTTTTGCATTTTCCAAATATGAATTCATGCCATCTGAATGAGCTCTTGAACTCAGTACATCAGAACCTCTGCACTTAAGCACAGTAATCTTTGCTGTTTGAGCAGCAAGTTGACTCTGCAGCTACAGTAATTCCATTTTTTCTCATTTGTTCCTCCTGAGCCTCCAGTTCATGTTTTTCTTTAAGAACAGCTGCCTTTGGAACAAGAGCAGCCATTTCAGCCTCTGCTTTAAGGCATGCTGATGACGATGATGATTTCAATGACCTGTTACTGCAATGACCAGCTGACAAGCATGTTTTACCACCAACATTAGAAATGCTGTCATCAGGTCCAATATCATCAATACCATCAGTTGTAGTTGGTAAAACATCAGCCACAGCATCATCTTTACCACCACATTCATTATCATCCTTATTGTCATCATTACCATCTTCTTTGCACTGGTCTTTGACACATACCCACTTTTCCATTTTCTGTATCATCTCTTTATTATTGAGCATTTGAACATCAACCATTGATTTTGTTTCAACATGTCATCCGGTGGTATTAATGGTTTCATTGACTCATGCAGTTCTTCTGTTTCTGCACTCAGTTTCAAAAATGTTTCATATTTAAGCCGCACCTCAGACACATTTTGTCTCGAAAGCACGAGTTGCTGAATTTCCTTTGTTAACTTGTAAAGTTTCTTTCCTTCTGATGTGACCTTATCTTTGCTTCCAGTGCTTTCATTGGAGGTTTGGCTGGCCTTTTGCTGAGTTCATGATCCACTTCACTGTGAACAGATGCATCTCTTATGACTTCACTCATTTTATTAACAATTTACTGCAAAGGCCTTTATTTAAAGTTGTGATGGGGTTTACCAATATCCTTACTGTGAGAAGGCCAATCTCTTCCATACAGCTTGCAACAACTTTTATCCTACCGCGGTTCCTTGGCGTTGATTTCACCTCGATGTTCACTTATCTGCATCCAGTTAACATGGTCAGCCGTCAGACAGTCCAAGCAGCAGTACCATCTTTCAGCATCCATCCACTGAAGTGCAGTTTTTCAACCTAGATATAGCAGCAATCCAACCACCGAAAAATTGGCGACAACAGATGCCTTCAAGATTAGATACTATCTATCACAAATACAGTAGAACTCGCCTCAGTCTGATTCAAATGGCCCAGCTTGGACTCTAATATCAAATTTTGCTGCAATTGCTTCTGCAGATTTTATAATCTCATATTTTTGCTCCTAAGTGTGAGGTTGTAGCTTACGCTTGCATCCTGAGCTTGCCATAAGTATCTCTGGTGAAATGAACTGATACAGATACTAAAGCCTCTCCAGGCGTTGTTAGTGTGTGTAGCTGTGCATGAACGAGCCGATGCATGGAAGTGGGGGGGGGTGGGAGCTGAGGAGGGCTTTAGCACTAAACTCATTCGACTTATGGATCATAACTAATTGGAAATGTATTACAATGGGAGCAGATTTTTCATCCAATGTAGGCCAAAATTGGACTGATTTAGGAGATGATTTTATTGGAATCGGGACCTGCAGAAGCCATCCGACCAGAGCGAAAATCCGCTTTGTGTGACTTCGACTTAGGCCCCATTTACATGACACCATTTCCACAGGAAACAATGCCGTTCTGATGCGTTTCAGCCTTCCGTTTACACGGTGGCATTTCAGAAACGCTCTCCGTTTACACGGTGTCGTGTGAAACGATGAAAACGATGTAGTTCCCATGCCAGACCACCAGTTGGTGTTGGTTTTTTCTTTGCAAAGCTTGTTTGCGCAAGATGCGCATGCATGGAGGGACACAGTAGGAAGCGCGGCAAATTGCTCATTACTTACAAAATGGCCACTGTGAGAGGTTTTGTGTGGATTCAGCCCCACAAATCTTAGAAACATGGTGTCAAACCAGATACTTACTCTGGATGGCATTACTTTGGCCTCCAGTAACACTGTGAGAAATCTTGGAGTCAT
>JASGAU010350976.1:0-16507 GCA_030220045.1 Australoheros facetus | reverse complement strand
TGTGGTTTAAGTGTCTTGCCCAAGGACACAACGCAGCGCAGGGACAGAGGCTCGAACCTGCAACCTTCCGGCTACAAGGCGAGCGCCTACCCACTGCGCCTACCCACTGCGCCACTGCCACTGAAGTTCTTGTCAGCATGTATGGAGGAGGTCAAGAGAGAGGTATGACAGGGAGTGTCTACAGCCATCTGTAAAACATGGTGGCGCCTTTGTCTTGGTTTGGGACTGCATTTCAGCCAGTGGTGTTGGAGATCTCATCTAAATTGATGGAATCGTGAATGCAGAGAAGTATCCTCAGATTTTAATCCACATTGCAATACCATCTGGGAAGGGCCTGAGTTACACAGTGCCA
This sequence comes from Australoheros facetus, assembly GCA_030220045.1. Lineage (NCBI taxonomy): Eukaryota > Metazoa > Chordata > Actinopteri > Cichliformes > Cichlidae > Australoheros > Australoheros facetus. Next base: position 16,155 of record JASGAU010350976.1, on the reverse strand, counting down.
GTGCAGGAAAAGCATGCCTGGATAGAAAAACACTCAATGAAACACTATCAGTCATGGATCGGCCTCCCCGGAGCCCGGACCCCAGCATTACTGAAGCAGTGTGGGATCATCCTGAGGGAGAACGGAATAAAAGGCTCACTGAATTCTACAGACTATTTTTGCCTTATATCCTGTATTTCCATATATGTTTGTACATGTTTCAATAAATTACTGTACTTATTTACCAGCAAAAATACACAGAAATGAGGGTTGGCTCAAAACATACGCACAGTACTGTATATACTGTATAAAAAGAGAAAAGGATGACAGCAAACAGTCCAACCAGCAGGGGACATTTATTCCCATGAATCCTAACCGCTCAGCTATCACGTCTCACCAACAGGATAACAAATATGGATGTGATGTGATTAAAACCATGCAGAAAATTGATTTGACTAAAATCGTTAGTGTCCACATACATTTTCATGTTGCTGTTCATGAGCAGACTTTGCATCACCAGAAGCCTCACTGGATTTTCCAACTCCTCCAGCTCTGCAGCGCTTTTATTTGGAACTGCGACACTAAATGGCTCATCACTCGAACACTGTGTGCAGAGAAACAGTAGTGCAAATCAGCTTATGAGTATCAGACAACTCAGATCCATATGTGAAGCAGGGAAGCATGGGGATATGCCGTCCTTGGGAAAAAGCAGTTTTCCGGCTCCTCTGCGAGCCAGAATGCCCTTTATTTAGCCGCCAGAGCTAATCACACATTGAGCCAGATTTAGCAGGGTGTGCTCTGGCATTTATTTACAGTCAAGTCCACATCCAGGACATCTCATCCATGATTCAGTAATTCAAAGAGCCTGCTCTCCAGCACAGGCGCAGTCCCCCAACTGCCACATTCACAGCTACACTCATCCTGTTACTTGGGCTGGAGCTCAAGCATGAGGTCATCCTTCATCCAGCCACCTACAGCACCTCGTGATTGTGCCGACTGGCTGGGAGCTCTGATGTGAAATGACCTTGTAAAAACGGCATACAGGCGCTAATTCTACTGGCACAGAGGGACTTCACACCTGATGACCAGTTTCACCTTCTTAGATTTTATTTGATACCAGCAGTAATAAAAGAATTTGGTCTCACTCAATCACCAATTTTCAGCATATTTCAGATCTGGATCAAATTATAAATTTCAAAATAATGTTCATACGCTGGTTTCTTAATCTCGCTAAAGCAGCAGACGTGTGAGGCTCACAGCATCAAGAGCAAAAGACGATGTAAATTCAACAAGACTTGTTATAAAGAAAACAACACCAAGACTTGGAATTTGCTTCACCGTATAAAAGTTGACTTGCATTATTACCTTATATTTGGGGGTGACTGTGACTCGGGAGGTAGAGGTCATCGGGTTCGATGCCTGGCTGCTCCAGTCTGCATGCCACAGTATCCTTGGCGTATACAAGATACTGAACCCCAAGTTGCTCCTGATGCATTCATGTTAAAATGCACTGAGACGTAGAAAGTGCGTGTTTGAATGTGTGTGAATGGGTGAATGAGACATGCTGTAGTGCTCATGCAGAATAGAAATGTGCTATCTAAGAACCAGCCCATTTGCTATGAGTATATAGAGTACATGTCCTGAATTTTGCTATTCGCTAGTGTGATGAAAGTGCTCACAGAAATCAGACTTACACTGACACGGCTTCCCAGTTGCAGGTAGAATGGATTCATGTTAGTGGAGCCAAAGGCCTCCAAGTGCATAAACATAAGGCCTGGAGGAGCACCAAACATGGAGCCACAGAGCTCCATGTTTTGCAGCACTGGCAAGGAAACCTTACCATTACGAGGCAAGTGGGCAATGCAAATTCAATTAAGGCCCCCCCCCACACCTTTGGTGCTGCTCAGCGGTGAAGTGAAACGGCTCAGCTCAGCGTTCTTTTTCAGGATTAAAGCTCTGGTTACCGTTTGGATTGAAAGCACAGTATTCCATATCCAATTATCTGAACACATCAACACAAAGCTCCAGTCACAGATTTTGGTTTTGTGGTTCACGAGAATGTAGTTCCGTGTGAGCTCATCTGAAATATGTCATTTTTATGGTTTGTTACTCAGAGATGACAATAAATAAACAAAACCGCTGTTGGGGCGAATAAATAATCAAACTAGTTACTTTGTCAAAGTTGACACGTGTGCTTTTGAGGAATGATGTCTTTTTTTTTAATGCCAAAAAACATTTGGCTTTGGGAATATTACCCCTAAAACATACCATAACCTCTCAGAGTCTCAGTATTAAATAATCACAGACAGTGAAATTCTCTGCTGGCAGAAATATAATCCAATTGTTCGATTTAAGTACGACTCTAAATTTGCTCAATCGGCTGTCCGGGATGGGAACACATGGTGTTTTCCTGGACATTTTTTCTGGTATTTAAAGTATATTTGGAGTCATAAACGCAGCTGTATTAAATCCTTATTGTTTTTTAGTATTTGTGGGTTGCACTGCAGGCCAATAGCAGTGGAAGCGTTGCTGATATCAACCGGCTTAGATGAAGTCTGGCATTAGACCACAAGAAAACCCAAAACCAAAAAATAATATTTTTTAAAACAGTGTTTTCTTAAGTCTTGCTTTTATTATTTATTTTAAAAGTATACCTGTTATGAGTTTTGTGTCATTTCTAAAATTATTTTTCTTTTTATATTTATGTGTTTTGCAAATGTTGTAATTGATTCAGATGTATTTTTTGTAACCGTCTGGGTTTCCTTTGATACTGATGCTGCCTTTGGCTGCATTGTTTTTCAGGTGCTTGTTTCAGGTATGTTTTTGTGTAGTCATTGTTTGAAGATTTAACTTCCCAGCAGAGCCTCAGCAACAACAACAACAATAATAATAAATCTCAGGACAACATTATAAATGTAAAACTGGCTATTCTGTCATTTAAAGCTGCTCAAGCTTTAAAGCTTAAAGCTGGTTGTGTCTGCCTCACACAGCTCGGTACAATGTAGCAACTGTAAAAGGAAAGATCTGGCTCTTTCATTGCCTTATGTGGAACAGATTAGGCTTAAAGGGGGTTTACCAAAGTTATAAATGACTTATCATAGTTACTATCTTTTTTACTAAAGGCAAGGAAACATATTGCAGCAGTTCATACTTTACCCTCCACCCTTACGTAATATTTGAGCTACAGTACACCGTCACAGGCACCATCACTTTGCAGGCCCTGCTGACTCCCCACAATACCCCTCAAGCACTACAGCTCTCTGTAAGCAATTAAGAATAATTTATTCTCCGACTTGATGCGAGCCATATTGATATTTCCTCTCCCTCTACTCTGGATGGATGCAATGAGGAAAAACATGGCCTTAAAGGTTGTAAACATGAAGAGGATCTGGTTGAGCGATAATTACAGCAATTTCCATGATGCATTCATAGCAAAGCATGCCGATAACGTCCATGAACTCTGCAGCATAATGACGACACTGAGGGATGCGAAGGAACGCTGAGGTTTAATGAATCACATTCAGTGCAGCGACTCCAGCGAGGAGCAAACAACACTGAAGGACGGCGGCGTTCTCGTGCTTCTCTCAGACCGCCTTCGCCAGAAGCCAAGACCTCACTTTTTTTTTTTTTAATCACCACAGCACTTTGAAGCTCTAATCTCCAGAGTCCCATCCAGTCTCAAGCTACAACTTCACTTTCGATAGCCTCACACCCCAACCCGACCGACTTAAAAAGACATTAATGAAGCAGCTTTATGTATCCGGAGTCAGGCCTCGGATCAGGCCCCAGCAGCGGGCTGCTTTTGGAAAACATTTAATGTGATCACTGCCGTTCCTGCTGCGGTTAATATCCTCCTGTCATTATTATTGTTATTATGTCACTGGCTTCTTAGCCACCATTTCTATTATATGCTCGCTAATGGTCAGGTTATGATCAAAGTTCAGAAATCAAGTGTTTGTAGCTGCTCTGAATGAAGGCAGAGCGAGGGGCCGGCTCTCTGTTCTGGAACATATACAAAATCTCTGCCCACTGGGTTCTTCCCATCTCCATGCAGCTCTTTGAAAGCTTCTAAGGAGGCGTCCTGTCATTTCAGCCGGAACCAGAACTCATGAAAATGGGTGAGAGAAGAGCAACAGATCTGCTTCACAACACTGAGATTATATTCCACACAAAAACGCTGAATTTAAGTGAGTCGATCATGCCTGAATAAACTGTGTAATAAGGTCAGCAGAGCAGCTGCTAATCTTACCGTCAGAATGCTAATGCAACAACAGTGTTTCCCACAGCCGAGTGCTGTTGCATGTGTGCACATGCAAAAAGAGGCATACCTATTCATTAAATATTGCAATATGTGAGGCTCCTTACAAATTGTGACAAATAAACGCACGGTGCACTCACACTTGTCTCCTGGGCAGACTCTACCTCGACCTGCCAGCTCTGTGAGCCTGTGGCACGAGAAGCAGCTCACAGCAGATCTCAGAACGTGACGAGCTGCAGTCCAACTCTGTGGACTGAGAGACGGGAGACTCTCTGGAGATGCAGCTGAAGGGCAGCCACAGCCGTGACCTGCTCTGCTCCCAGAAGGGCTGTGTCTAGCTAATAAAACAGCTAGTAAAGGGATTAATAGCACTCTAGGATGGAAAACCATACTAATGATTTTTAAAAAATGCTAAAATGAGTCGCCAAAATATACTTGGGCGGCCTGCCCAAGTAAAGTATATGTGTGAGAAACACTCAACAGTTACTGCTACTAGAAAGGATGCACACAGGCAAACATGCTGCTATAACTGCACCCACAGCTCTCACAAAGGCTCCTGGTGCTCATTCTTACTATTAATGTGATACTAACAGCAACAAGTTTTAATACCAAATCCCCAATTATGGCAATTATTTTAACTTATAACCTTAACAACTCATCACTAATTACAAAGAGCCCCTACAGACAAAGAACATATAGTACATGATATTTATTCACAGCATGCTCATCACAAACAAAACAGGCACACTCAACTGCAGTGAAAAGATAAAAAACAAAGCCCATCACTGCAAACGTGTGCTGGGAAGTCATTTAGATGACACTAGAAGCCTGTTCTCATTATGTAGCTCTGTGTTTTTGCTGTCCAGACCCCCGGGCTCCTCCTCCTCTGAGCCGAGTCTGCTTCCAGCTATGACGGCTTTGTTCTTCCAAGGCCTCTTTGGGGCCTGCTAATGCAATCAGTGCGAAAAAGCTCGAACATAAAACATAATAGGGAGGGAAAGGAGCAGGAAGCGTTATAGGGCTGGGATGAATAGTTTCCCCTTTGAGCTGGTTCCGTTTTTGTTCAATTTATTGCTCTCAGCTAGCTCCTGACCAGAGAGCTCTCTGTGTTTCAGCTCCACACTGGAGGGGTCCAGTGAGTCTGCAGCTCCCTGACCTGATCTGAGAGAGCCAAACACATGTTCTGTTCTGCAGGTTCCCCTCAATCACCCCGACACTGCAGCAGGACGTCGTTTAATCTGTTTGAATGCTAACATGTTGTATGTTGTCATGAAATAGCCTAAATGGAGATAAATGCGACTTTAACGGCACAGCCACGTCTAATCATCAAGGTGGAGTTCTGCTTTGTTTAAGATGTAAATGGACGTGAACCCAAGAAGTGGATGCACTTTAACCTATTTAAATATTGGGATAGACAAGTTTGTACCTCCGACTCACCAGAACACACCAGAAATGAAAACAGATATAATTTAATGGTCTGATACTTTCTTGGCACACTTTGGGCCCCTTAATACCAACTGAGCATTATTTAAATTCCTCAGCCTACATGAGTGTTGTTGCCCATCCCACCTTCTGATGGCTGCTTCCAGTAGGATAACTTGCCACGTCACAATGCTCAATCATCTCAGACTGATTGTTGAACATGACAATAAGCTCACTGTCCTCAGTCACCAGATCTCCATCCAGCAGAGCACCTTTGGGATGTGGTGGAACGGGAGATTCACAGCATGGACATGCAGCCAAGAAATCTGCAGCAACTGTGTGATGGTGTCATTTCAGCTTGGACCAAAATCTCAATGGAAATGCACAACGCGCAAAAGAAAACCTGACCCGTTACCTTATTTGAACCTTAAGTTGGAAAAGTGCAACTTAGCGGTGGTGTTTCGCCACCGCTGTAGAGGAGAAAACATGCCAGGAGCCTGTTAACAAAAGATTCACAATGCAAACAAATTAGGAAAAATGACTAGAAAGCTATCCACAAACATAATTTGAACTGAGTTTGAAAAACATATTTAAAGACTAATTTGCTGTTACCACTTTCAGGTGTGAACAGGCTTTCCAAATCTACAGTACAACACAACAGGTTGTGAGGCCGTACACATCAGTGCATTTCCACCGTGATTGTTGTTCTGTCTGTAAAAATAGATGCTCAAATCCATGTCCAGCTGGGAGCAACATATTGATCTTATTGGATTGATTTGAAGACCATTTAAACTTCAGCTTTTAACGTCACAATCACCCTGTTAACAGTTCATTAGAGGGCTGGAAAAAACCCATTTCCCCTCTCTTATCTTTAGGAAACAGGCATCAAATCAAACACTTTATGGATTTTGCCCCTAATGTTTCAAAAGCTGAAAAGCATCACTCCTCAACCTCTGGGTCCTCGATTGCTGCTGCGTTCTCATCAATGATGGGCTGGATGGAGTTGGCATTTCTCGCTGAGTGACTTCAGCATTGCCTTTAGGAAATCAGACTCTGGTTCCAATCCCAACAAGGACATTTATGTTTTTCCCGTACAGTCATATAGACTGTCTGGCGCTCTGAAATGGAACCACACGCATGGATGACTTTACTGATGATTTACCTTCAGTGCTAACAGTTTGACTTCTGCGCTCACTGATTTCTCTCCAGCAGGCGACACGCTGCGAGGTGATGTATCGATCACAACAATCTGTGTCACTCTGCAGAGAACACTGCCTCAGTGCAACGTTGCCGCGGGCTCAGAGGGCAGTTTTTCGTGACGGTGAAGTGGTACAGAGAGCACAGCGGGATATTTTTCTGGTTTCATACTGTGAATGATCTCAATCTGGATATTTGGAACTTATCATGTGAAAAAGGCCTCGACCCTCTATTTTTTTTTTTCCTGATGCAATTTAAATCTGCGGTGTAGAAAACTGCAACAGAGAAGCCCATCATTAAATAAGACGCCAAATAATGTCCGCATTTGGCCGAACTAAAGTGTGGTTTGGGAATCTAACATCATCTGCAAACACATGAAGGGACAAATAAGTAAAATAAAATGTACCAGCAGCCTTTTAGTCATTGCTTTTTGGGGACAATAGATCTGTGATTGTGATGTTTTTGAGGCAAAGCTTTCAGTTTTGTAGATTAAAATTTTTTTATTCTTATTTATGTAGTTATTCAGCATATACTGCATCTGTGTATCAGGGCTACGGTGAATTAATGGGCTAAACAGCTGATTTTTTTTTCTCTTGAATTTATCATTCAGTCTAAAAAAAAAAAAAGTTCATAAGCGATGATGTCAGTGTTTTTTCTGTCTACACTGACATCATCGCTCTAGTCCAATCATCTTCCTGCCTGCCTTCTTCAAGCCAATCAGTCTCCACTCTGCATACTTTAAATCTCAAGGCTTACCTGTCATTCTCCATTGCAGACTCATCTCCTCCACCTCACTCAGTGCACCATCTAAGCCTCCACCTTTATCTTCACCACCACCGGCGTCGAGACTCCGGGGGTCCTGCCGTATTTCCTATCATCACTCGGATTCTGTTCTGCTTTGATGGGCCATCGGAGTCTAACCACCAAATAGCATAATTGAATTTTGTATATTGATAAATCGTGTTCATTTCCTCTTAACGATCTCTCCTTATTGAACTCACCGTTGCACCTCTCTCCTGACCTCCTCCGTACATATTCATAACAAACTGAACCAAGGATTTCAAACTTGGATTCATCTGTAAGACTTGTTGACACATCATGTGAGACACATCAGAGCACTTGTAACAAAGTGTCTACTGATACAATTTAGAATTGGTTCTTTGCTAAGTTGCCTCTTATGTGTAGACACAACACTGGTTCATCCCTTGTGTTTGAAGCCGTTTTATGCTCGAATGATTCATAGGTCAGTGTTAAGTGGCTTAAACAATAAAAGTGTTCCTCTGAACATCGACAGTTACTAGGACTGAGGTCTCTAAGAGCTCTCCAAGGGTGAGCCCGGACACCCTTTAAAGGAAACACGTTTATGCTGCTTGCATCTGCAATCCTGTTCTTTCCATCATTACCAACATCTCGTGGGCAATGTAAATCCACAGCTTCCCCTTCACAATTAACTGTCTTCACCACAGTAGACAGTACAGCATTGACATCATTGCAGTTCATACTTTTCATTTAGTGTGATTTCTTGCACTTGTTGTGTTAGGTAGCGAGTTCAACTGCTACCACAGCCAGTGTAGTTCACTATGGAAACAAGAAAAAAATTTAAACTGAAGTATGTTTATTGCATGTCCTACCAGGACGAGGCCCCGGGGCAGACCCAGGACATGCTGGAGAGATTATATCTCTCGGCTGGCCTGAGAACACCCCCCCCNCGGATGAGCTGGTGGAGGTGGCTGGGGAGAGGGAGGTCTGGGCTTCTGTGCTTAGGCTGCTGCCTCCGCGACCCGGCCCCAGATGAGCAGAAGAAGATGGATGGATGGTTATTACTGAAAATGGTAACTTCTGTTTATTATTTTAGTGAAATGCAGTTATCAAAGTATTGCCCTTTGATAAATGCTGTAAAAAAAACAAAAAGGCAGGTGTAAGAAGCTAAACATTCAGTCTACAGGTCATTCAAACGATTATTATTTTATTAATCAGTTTAAGTCGCTTGCAAGGATTCTGGTACATATTCAGCCCACTTTAACCACTTTTATTCTCATTCTGTGAGTGTTTTATTAAAGCATTTATTTCCTTTAAATTCTGAAACATTTGCATCAGGAAACTCTAATTCATAGCTGTGTTAACAATTTTAAACTGATATTTATTCTGTTAATAGATCTGCTCCTTTAAAGAGGCAGTTTAGCACTTTCATTTGTCCTGTGTAAGGAATAATATATGGTTTAAAGCCAGTGGTCGCCCTACTCCTTATCACACAGTTATGACGTACACAGGTCACCCTTTGCTCTGCTCTCATCTAATTGCTCGAGTGCTACTTCTTACAGAGTCTCCAGAGGAAACACTGTAACCCCATGTGAAGACTGTTAGAAAATGATTTACAGGACAAAATAAATAAATAAGATTTCAAACTCAGAGCGGTTTAAATGCCTGATTGTTTCTGTAACATTTTGGTTTCAAGCATCGTTGCACGTGAAAAGTGAAGTCAGCCTGAGCTGTAAAGCTTCTCCTTTTCTTCACGTCAGCGTAATCATGTAATATGTTTTAGGTGCTGGTCTGCTTCACCTCACAAAACCATTCAGGAACCGTTTCACCGTCTGGCTTTCATCACCGAGCGCTCCGTCACTCCTCCGTGACCGCTGCACGTTGTTTAATCATCCCCGCACCGAGACGCGCATCGCCGAACTGCCTCGCCTGCAGACGTGTCGAGGCCATCGCCTTGAGGCCTTTAATGTTCTGACATTTCCATGAACGCACCAAGCAGCTCTGGCGGGGATGCTGCCGCATGCTACCTCTAACACAACCATTTACACTGATTAATATGGCATTGCCAAAGTTTGGACAGTTAAAACTAAAATTTAATGTTTCAAAGTAAAGGTTTTTGACATTGTCATATAAATAAACGCTCATTTTTGCCCAATTCTTTGCTGATTGCTATAACACAGCAGTGATTCAACCTTTCCCATCTGTGATCTAACGTCATAAAAGCTTTTAAACTTGGCATTTTGAACACTTTGGATTTTCATGAGAAAAATCCTTTGGCTCACAGGAAGTAATGCATTTTATGATTCCAGATTTTTTGCAATAAAAAGGAGGACTGGCTCAGGGAGGTGTTCTGTACATCAAAGAGAAAATCTGAACTGTACTGTACTGAACTATCAGCATCGCTGGCAATCACGCTACACACCAGGACTGCACAATTAATCAGACTTTAATCTCTATCACGATTTTAGCTTCCCACAGTTAACGTCATTGAGCGATGCTGGAAATGTGTGCTCTGGCAACAGGACACAAAACAAAAGCAAATCATGCACTTGACCATGTGCCTGCATGTGCCAATCACAGCGTTTTCCTGCACCGTGCAGCTTTGAAGGAGTGCTGTACAGTTGTGTCTGCAATGCAAATCAATAACTAATTTCCAAAAATGCCTCCTTTCCTGAGTTGTCAGTGGTTCTTCAGCTGTCAGACAACAGAAATCCTTTACTCTGCTGTTATGGAATTTATCATTAACTAATGCCACTATTACTGTCCTCAAATATTAACACACAATAATACAAATATCCTTAAAACATCAACTTCATTAAAGAAAAGCTGGTTTCCTGTGTTACCTTTAACTGTATATCACCCCTATGGGGTGGCTGTAGCTCAGGAGGTAGAGCAGGTCACCTACTGATCGGAAGGTCAGCAGTTTGAATCCTGGCTACTCCAGGCTGCATGCCAATGTATCCTTGGGCAAGATACTTAACCCCACATTGCTCTCCGACGCAACTGTTGGAGTGTGAATGTGTGTGGATGTTAGGTAATAAAAAGCGCTTAGATAACCATGGAAGTGCTTGTGTGATGGGTGTGAATGGGGTAAATGTAAACAATGTAAAATGTAAAGAGTAGAAAAGTGCTATGTAAGAACTAGTCCATTTACCCTCAGCATGCTAGTCATCCAATAAGCAGCAACAGTCCCCGTGTCCTGTTCTGAAGTGGTTTATAGAACATATGGCACACATTTGAGAGCAGCTGTGAGCGTTTTCATTCACCATTCTTTATATTGTCAAACGCCGAGGTCATTCCCAGTCTATATTCAATGAATGCTGTGTTCCTAAACCGGTCATACGCTCAGTGCTGAGCCAGTTTGAAGATGGCTCGCCCTCCTGCTTCCTTTGACTTGACAGAGTCGTTAAGAAGGGAGTCGAGTACTGAGTGCGGAAACGGAAAGCTGCGGATGAGGATGAGAGGAAGTGTTATTACATCAGTGTGCACTGCTGTCTGGTTGTTTTGTCAAAGGTAACCCACAGCATCACTGACTGCCCCGCGCTGGGGTAAGAAGGCCTAATTAGGAGATTTTTATATCATGTTTACTAAAAGACAGCAAGAGCTGCAAACACACTAATAAGACATCATCCAGTAAATGAGATGCACATCGTTGCTGTCGGTCCTTTTATGCATCTCGAGTAAGAGCTGCAGAAAACCGTCACTTCATCGTTGAACTGAAGACGAGCTGAAGCTCTTCATCAGTATCAACAGTGATGCAACTGTTTAGCATTGTTTGTATTGTGCATCTGAATGTTGATATTGTTGATTGGCTTAAAAAAAAAAGTGAAGGCAATGATTTCAGTCAGCAGGGCAACACAAATTTAAACAACCTGCATAAACACAATCTCCAAAAAGGAGCTGAAATGTGAGAAAATAAAAATCCACCTCACGATAAAGGGGATATCTTCCAAAATGACCAAGAGCATGAAATCAAAATATTGTGTCACTTTTTAAAAAGGATAATGAGAAACTGCAGCTTTTGGACAGTAAGTCTGACAGATCTTTGGAAATGACTGAGCGACTCCAGGTGCTTCCAAAACAGATGTGTGCTGGGAATTAACTCTTTAATTAAAATTCCCTCGGAAGCGTGTGACATTTAACTTCATAATTAGGAGAACTGGGAGCCTGTGGGGGCCTGAATCCCCTCTCCGCCGGCACTGAAACCCTTAGCTGCTTAGTCACGATGCAACACTGCTGCTTTACTTCCTTGATTCACTGCAAGGGGGAACCATCTGTTTCCACCTCATCTAAAAATGAACGCGTGCACGAGTGACCTCTCACTGTAAATGCCCTCCAGACAAACACAAGGGGGGAGTTCATGTTTTTTCCCCCCTTTTTAGTGCATGTGTGGGGGTCTATATGCACCCACAATGAGCGTATGTGAACCACAATGCCCGAACCACAGCCGTGCTGGGCTGAAACCCATTTAGAAAGAAGCTCAATTAGACGGACAAAAGGTCAGGATGTGGAGGCTGATCACGGTGGAGCTGAAGGTCCGAGGAGGACGAGGTGGCGCCTGCTTTGTGTCCGGCACCTCCTGCGGCTAGAATCTGTGACTGTCCTCATTTTTAGCGTATGACGCTCATTTCTGAAGCAGATTTTTGTAACATGATTATTTCAGCCCATCCTGAGCCTGTATTTAACAGGCCAGGGTGCTGCAAACAAACAAGCGTAACTTAACAGTAACAAGATGTCAAGCTCTGAAAGCTTTGTTCTTCTCACTCGTTTTGAGTGCAGCTTGGCAGCAGAGCGCGCGGTCGCATTATTGGCCGATCGCGGCCGATGTGGTCGGAGACGTAATGTTTTGGTTGGAGCACAGCACCGCCAAACACGGCCTGTGTGGATGAATCCATTTACACTTGATCAATCTGGAGACCGCTCTGACCGCTCCCAGGGCCGTTTGTGGCACGACATTTTAATCAGCTCGCCTGGATGCATTTAATCGCGGCTTTAAAGCGAGTTCAAGAAAGATGAAGTGGTTCCTTTTAGTGCTTCAGCTTTCACCGAACTGTCTGAGAAGCTTGGTTATTTCTTTCTTTCATTGCTGAGATCTTTGTTCTTCTTGGTAAAATGTCTTTAGGCCACACCCCTTTGGCCATCACGATCATAACGAAGATTTACAAGTTACAGTCTCTACATGTTCATAAGTCTTAATCTTTATCTGCACACGAGTTCAACGGTGTTAAATTAAGGTTTCAAACATCATCACAGGGGCTCATTTTGGTCTTTTGGCCCAGGAGTGTTCATATCTTCATATTACATAACACTGAAAATCTGCCATGTTTTCATACCTGAAATCACATAGTTTGAAGAAACTTGTGCATTAAGGATAAAGACTATAAAGTTAGTAGTTGCAGGTGAGTGTGTGCATGTGTGTGAGTGAGGAGGCGTGACCAGGTTGGCTCCTTTCACTGAGACACTGCAGCCGTCGTTTATCTGCTATATTGTATACTGAGTGAAAGAGTCAAAGGTCACTGAGAGCAAAGAGGGACTTTCCCAGCATCAGATCCCAGCTAGACGGCAGCATACGGACCTGAAATGATTCACGAAAACGGAGTCACTTTTATTTATAGCCTGAGCGTGCAGACCAAACGTGAGCATACCATTAAAAGATCAAGATAAGCAACTTAATCCCAGACACATAATGCGCCAAATAAATAGTGCAACAGTCCATTTAACAAAATGTCTAAAGAAGGCCGTCTCAAAGTGATCTCAGACGACTACAAGTTGCTTTAATTTCGGTCTCTTGGAGTTGAGGGTGGGGGGGGGGGAAACAAGGCTAAACACTTAAGGTGGACAGAGATGAAAATATATGGAGGGAAATACAAGTTCGATCCATAGAATTCTGCAGAACAAAAAACAAGCAAAAGTATCCAGATATTGACTTTTATTTCTTTAAAATTCAACTTTTTTTCCTTAAATGATTTACAAAATCCTGTATTATATATAATATATATTGTGTGGCATTTTTTTTGACTTCTCGAGCATGCCAGAACAAAGTTTGAGAACCACCGCACTGAAGCAGGAAGGAAAACTAAGATCCACTCTCCACTTATAGCTGTCTGCATAATTTGTAATGAATTACAGTTGAAATTAATGTAAATTAGAGGCTTCTGGTACTCCACAGTTCTGCTTAATGTTCTGCAGCTGATATAATTGCTCAGCGGATTAGCTTCACTGCCAATGTTAACCGGTGGTGTCCAATCCATGGCCTGCTGTGCTGGTTGATGATGGGCAAAACAGGCACTTGGAGAAAGATGACAGTTTTGGTTAAACAGTAAAATAAACATGTTTAGCTTCGTGTCACCATCAGTTTCTTCAATCTTTGACCACATTCGGCGCGTTTGCTGTCAGACAGCAAACGTGTTGCAGAGCTGGTCACTGGATTTAAGGTTCCTCTTATATGCAGTTATGAAAAAAAGCAATATTGAAAGTCATTTTCTGATCTGAAGAGGACCTTAGTTTGCTGTAAACTCCTTGTAACAGATGATGCAAACATACACTCACACCGGTCTGCTTAGTTTCACAAATACTGCCAAGCCCAACAGGCGCAACTGCACATAAACATCAGATTTTCAAAGGAAAAATGTTGCAGACAGAGCCTCCGGTGAGTGAGGTCCCATCTCCTGGCAAACGGGGGTAGGTCTATATCTGTGAGAGAGCCAAGAGGGTTTAAAACTGAAAAAGAAAGAGAGAGCGAGAGTGGCAGAGGTTGTGTGTTTGTGGATGCATTCCAGCAAGGCCACAACCTCCGGGGCAGATTTGGAGTTTGAGCCGTGATGCAGCCGAGCAGAGCGTTTGTCTGCCTTAAAGACAAAATTAGGCAAAGATTATGAGAAAACACCAGGGCGCCATACATTCATAAAACCTAAGAGACTACTCAGAGACTTGCATTGCAGCCTGTATTCCAGACAATGCCTGCAGTCTCTGGAGCAGAGTAAGCGATTATTCTGGTGGTCGTGGGCCTGCAAGCCTCAAATGTCAGAAGCCAGAGGCAGCTTCGGTGGTTACTAAATTATACGAGGTACGAGCTAAACCGGAGGCTGAGGACGCACAGCTGCGGACGGGATCTGACACCGTCTCGCCCAGCCAGGGCAGGGAAAAAAAAGAGGAAGTGAAAAGCCCTTAAAGTTTCTGCAAGAGGCCGAGGATCTGATTCCAGCAGGAGTCTGATTGACTGCACATTTCAGTTCCTGACAGTCTATATAAGCATTTACGACTCCAGCGCATCAGTGTCCTCGAGTCCTGCTGGAAAGATCTGAGTGAGGATGTCTTACGATGAAATGATATTCTCGGCCTGATTCTGTGCATCGTGTTGACCGAACAGTCCCTCTGAAACTGATGGAAAACAGATCAAGGGGAGGCCCTTGTATACAGTTGGATTATATTACCCCGACCTTGAGACTGTTTAATAAACTTTGCACATATGAAATGGTGTGTTCACTGGCGCACGACCCAGTCCGTCCTCGTCGTCCCCGTGGCTAACTGAGCTCTTAGCATTTCTGCTGTTCGGCTCCCACTGTGTTACAAGCATTTGTGAAGGAGAAAAACAGGCTTCAGTATTAAAATGCTTTCAAATCCCTCTCTGATTTCTGTCTCTGCTGCCACCGCAGACCACCCGTTTTCTTAAAGTATGACACTTAAAAAGAAGCCCATTTAATCTGACGTGCACCAGTGAGTCTGAACAGATAAAACTTTGGCCTAAATCAGCTGCTAATGGTGTGGAGTAAACGCTTTTTCTCATGTTTTCAACCCAACTGTAAAAGTCTCGACGACGACTGAAGAGAAAAAAAGCTTTTGTGAAGCAGATAAATGGTTAAAAATGGTAAGCAGGAGAGATTAAACTGCTCCACTCGTGTTTGATGGTAATAGCTGCGGAGTTCTGTTGGGAAGCAGCCCTGAACGACTGTGTGCCTCTGGACACACGTCCCAGCGTCCCTGTTCATAGTCGGGCACTTTTCACGGTGGCGGTGAATCAGCGATGGCAGCAGAAAAGAAGGGGGGGAAACACATGGACTGCATTTTACCCACACTGTTAAAGAAAGCACCAAACCCGCACAAACAGCCGGCTATGAAGAAGAACAACAACAAAAAACTATAAATATGACCATAGGCGTAGGAACCAGGGGGGACATGTCCCCCCCCAATATTGGAGACAGGCGCATTTGTCCCACCCAAAAATTACATCGTGGAGGAGAAAAATCTTTAACTCGCGTGCTTTTATTTTGAAGGCGCAACATAGCGTCATGCCACTGCGCTCCCCCCGCCCCCCTCTGAACAGCTCTGCGTGTTTGGGAGGCGGAGACAGCGGCGGGAGTCAGGAACTCTCTGAATGAGGTAAAACGGGCTGTGAGGAATGTTTCCATGAATATGGCTGTTTGTTTACTTCATACACAGCATAAAGTTTACTTACTGGACAAGAAGTCAATTTGAATGAATTTCAAATGAGAGGCAGAAAAATCATTTTGGCTCTTCTGCTTAGGCCAATGTTTTTAACC